>PVJN01004354.1:0-91174 GCA_004026805.1 Lasiurus borealis | reverse complement strand
AAAAGGAATCCAAAGAGAACCACACCAAGACACATCATAATTAAAATACCAAGAGCAAAAGACAAAGAGAGAATATTAAAAGCAGCAAGAGAAAAACAGTTCATTACCTACAAGGGAGAACCCATATGACTGTCAGCTGATTTCTCAACAGAAACAATGCAGGCCAGACGGGAATGGCAAGAAATATTCAACGTGATGAATAGCAAGAACCTACAACCAAGAATAATCTATCCAGCAAAGCTATCATTCAGAATTGAAGGGCAGATAAAGAGCTTCACAGATAAGAAAAAGCTGAAGGAGTTCAACAACTCCAAACCAGTATTATATGAAATGTTGAAAGGTACTCTTTTAGAAGAGGAAGAAGAAAAAGGTAAAAGAGAAAAAATTATGAACAACAAATACATATCTATCAACAAGTGAATCTGAAAATTAAGTGAATTAAAAATTTGATCAACAGAATAAACTGGTGAATATAATAGAATCAGGAGCACAGAAAGGGAGTGGACTGATAATTCTCAGGGGGAAAGGGGTGAGGGGTGTACAGGGAAATACTGGACAAAAATCATACACCTATGGATGAGATCAATGGGAGGGAGGTAAGGGCAGAGGGAAGGGTGGGAGCTGGGTGGAGGGGTACTAGGGAGGGGAAAAAAGAGCAACAAATGTAATAATCTGAGTAATAAAGGTTTAATTTAGAAAAAAAAAATGGGCCGAGATGGTTTGGCACAGGGGATAGAGCGTCGGCCTAGGGTCCCAGGTTCGATTCCGGTCAAGGGCATGTGCCTTGGTTGCGGGCACATCCCCAATAGGGGGTGTGCAAGAGGCAGCTGATCGATTTTTCTCTCTCATCTATGTTTCTAACTCTCTACCTTCCTCTCTGTAAAAAAAATCAATAAAATATATTAAAAAAAGAAAAGATGGACATTGACTAAGATTCACAAAAGAGACTAGTAAAAGAAACCCCCATATTTCCATCAACCAACTTCAATAATTGCAATTTTATCATGTAAATTCATGAACATTTGGAGTATTTTAAAGCAAATCCGAAGCAACAAAAATAAATTTATGGGGGCAGAGGAAGAGCAGGGACTAGACTAGAAGAGAGACCAAGAAAATTTTCTGGAACAATGGGTGAAATAATTGCTATCTTTATAAATCTATGGATTATATGGGTACAAGTATTTATGGAAATTCATAGAGTTGTTCACTTTAAGACTGGTGTATTTTAATTTTATGTTTAAAATAGATTAAACTCTGGCTAGTAGGTTTTCTTGCTTTTAAAGTTCGAAATTCTAGAGCTAGAAGATTTATCTCTATTGAGAAGGGAGTCACAACTAGAGAGAGAAAGTGTGTGTGTATGTGTGTGTGTGTATACACACACTAACATTAGACTACTGCATGTAGTTTAAGATTTCTGGGGTTTCTTTTTGCTATTAGACTATATCCACCAAGGATGTTGAGTCAGACCTGTTTTAAAGTTATTTGAAATATTTTTTCTCTATGGTTTATTTCAATATTTTAAACATTTTTCTTTGTAATTAGTTTAATTTTAAAAATTAAACACAGCATGATTTCAAAATCAAAACTAAAAAAGGTAACATTCAGGGGATTATAGGTTCCACCCTGTTTCCTATCTACATCTCCTTGCTATTTGTTTGCTTTCCTTAACTACTTTTATTTATTTCAGTTACTCTTCCATTTTTCAAAGTGAAACCAGACACATTTTTCAAAGTGACAGGTCCCAGGCCACCTGTCACTACTTGAGCCAAATTAAGCAAGGACTCAGACACATATGGGAAGGAACTGGTTTGCCTGGCATTGGGGCAGGAACTCAGAGATGGCTTTCTCCCAGACAGGGGGGCTCGCATGGATCATTGTTCCAGCTGGAACCTACCCTGTTGCAGGGCTGACTGGCAGCCATATCTGAATCTCCATCAGCCTGGAATACACTGTTTGCTTCACCCTGGAGATTCCAAGACACCACCCCATCCAATTTCAGCCCCTTCGAAGCTCTTTGCAGTAGCTTTTCCATATGCATGGCCTATCCTGCTTCAGGCTTCAGACTTTGCTAAAATCTCTCAAACAAGCTGCAGCATGTGCCAAATCTATCAGTAGAAAGCCCAAGACCCAGCACTAGCATCAGCCTGTTTTGCCTCACAGCTGGGCCTTGCTGGGAACTTCCAATCTGAAGATCCCTCTGAAGTACCTGCCAGGTGGCCTCAAGTAGTGGCTGACTTTGCATCTCCTTGGAGGCACTAGAGCCAGTGCACCCAGTAGACAGCTTCAGACCATAGCACATTACAACTCTACACATCCACAAGTGACACACTCCAGAGGCAGACTCAGTGAGCACCAAACCCCCACTGAAGCAAGTCCTGCTCCATATAAGTATCTCCTGCACAACTGCTCTTCCACTATAGTTGCAGCTGGTTCTCAAAGCCAATTAGCCTAGAGGTCAATTCCTCCCAGTAATGCCAACAACAATCAAGGCTCAACTACAAGACTGTGTACACAGTTTACACAGGGATGCCCCTTGGAGAAGTCAGCTCAGGTGACTATAGAGGCTGAGCCACTGGGCTCTACAGGACACAGACAAAGCGGTTCTACCTAATACATAGAAACAAACTCAGAGAAGCAGCCAAATTGCAGAGACAAAGAGATATGTCAAAAATGAAAGAAATGAAAGCAAGCAAAGTACTGGATACAGAGTTCAAAACCATGGTTCCAAGGTTACTCCAGGATCTTGATGAGACTTTCAAGGATCTTAGTGAGAATGTAAAAGACATGCAAAAGGACTGAAATAAAAACAAGTTACAGAGATTCAATAGTAGAGTTGGGGATTCTGCGAATCAATACCAACAATTTGGAATAAGAGGAAGCAAAAAACAATCAGAAGAGCAAAAAGAAAAAGGAATACAAAAATATGAAGACAGTGTAAGGAGCCTCTGGGACAACTTCAAGTATGCCAACATTCCCATTATAAGGATGCCATCAGGCAGCTGGTTCCACAACCATCAAATCTCACAGAACTGGACAGTGCTATTCATCAGACATAGTATCATCTCAAGGAGTCAATGTCAAGAAGAATCGCCACAGTATTGAAGGCAAAAGATGGCCCAACAAAGTTCTAATGGGGTGGTCATAATAATCAGGCCACTCAGTGTAATTGCATGAATCCTGTAATACTAGGAAGGTTAAATTGGCCCAGTGTGTGTTTTTTTTTAATTTATCTTTATTGTTGCAAGTATCTATCTATCTATCTATCTATCTATCTATCTATATATATATATATATATATAAAGAGCCAGGGGCCATCACAACCAAAACAACCAAACAGGAGAGCAAACAGGCCAGCAGGGGGATTAGTGAGGGCTGACCAAATGACTGAGCAGCAGGTTGTGTGGGGCAATCAGGCCAGTGGGGCAGGAGGCGTTAAGAGGCAACCAGGCTGGCAAAGGGGAGGAGGGAATAGCTGGGGATGACCAGGCAGGCAGGGGGGGGCAGTTAGGGATGATCAAGAAGGCAGGCAGGTGAGCCATTAGGAGCCAATGGTTCCAGATTGTGAGAGGGATCCTGCATTGGAGAGGGTGCAGACTGGGCTGAGGGGACCCCTCCTAACCCCTGTGCCCGAATTTCATGAACCAGGCCTCTAGTTAAAAGATATCCTGCTCCCCATCCTCCACCCCTCACTGAATCCCTCTACTGCCACTCCATCCTCAGGCCTTCACTGGACTACTGTCTGTGTCTGTGGATTATGTACACATCCATGTTAAGTTCTTTAAAACAAAGGTACCTGACCTCTAGTTTTTGTAGGCTCTCGTGCTCAGAGGGAAGGAATATCTTTGGCTTTATAAAACAGTTCTCTTATAAAACTACTAAAAAGCTAAAACTCTGGTTCTCTAATATGTGGTTAAGTTGTCCAGAAAGCTGAGGATAAGGACCTATTAGTGCTAACTTTTCTATGTTTTACATGTGCTTATGTACTGATACAAGTTTTTTTAGGCTTTCCAAATGTTTAAAGCAGCTATTTTTCCAATCTTTATTTAATTGGACAGACTGCTGGTAACCTAAAAACAAATTAGAAAATAAAACAACAATGAAGCAATTAGTTACAAAATGAGAATGTCCACAAGCTACTTAACAATATGAATTCAGGGTAGAGTGACCCATACAAAAGGCTGTACTTCCTGAGCATTCTAACATTGACAATTAAAAACCTCTTTAGTAAATCTTCTTCTCATTGATGGAGCTGAAAAGTAGGAGGGGGGCTGAGGGGTGGCAGGGACAGGAAAAGAAAAGAAGTGAGAACCAGCAAATCAACAAACATCTCATTAATACTGATGCCTTTTAGTCTGTGCCTTTGTAGAGAACTTTCAAATAATTATAAACTTATAGTAAACATTTCTGTCTGATTAAATAAAACCTCAATAGTGTTTATTGTGGTCAAATCACAATTAAAATAAAATTACCATATGCCAACACATATAATCATTGCTCTGGTTGTTGGAAAACTGGCTCAAGGACATAGACGGTACATGTTGATGAGGGAAGGCCATGCTTGGAGCAAGCTGGGTCTTTTTGATCACTTTTACTCCATTTTTACTTCATCACCATTCTCCTGTCTGAGCTTGAACACGGGAATCTGCTGACCATCCTTGAGCTCTAAGAAGACCTCCTGAAGGTGCCACCTAATAGAAACCAAAAGTAATCCAGAAAACACTGGCAAATGACATGGTCAAAAGGGGGGCGGGGGAGAGACAGGTGTTTGGAATATTGTCTTAAATTTTTTAAACACTAATTTATGTTATAACCAGGTTAACATAACGTTTTCACATTTTATTTATTTTTAAAGAACAGTTTATTGATTTTTCAAGTGAGATGGAGGGAGGGAAAAGGAGTAGGAGGGCAGGAGGAAGAGAGAGAGAAAATCAATTAGCTGCCTCCTATATACCCCATATCCAGGAATCAAGCTGTAACCAAGGCATGTGCCCTTGACCAGGAATCTAAACAGCAAACTCCTGGGCCTGAATGACGGTTAGAGTGAGACACACTGGCTAGGGCTTAAAGTTTTATTATAGGCTCTCATTATCTAAACAGCATCATTTCAAGGCAAGTTACCAATGAATGACTGATGGGTAAATTGAAGGGGTCTTAGGGAAAAGGAGAATCTTACTTCCCACTTCCTAATTCACTTGGGCCTTCAATTCGTGGCTGGAACCTGGCCAGGTCGACCACTAATCCCAGACTTTGGAGTCAATGTGCTCTGGGGAGGCATGCAGGGGGCTGCCTAACTTATTTTGTGTTGGGGTATTAAAACACATCCTGGCTAAACAGCAAACATCTCTGAGAGAGCTTCCCTAGGGAAACAAGTAAATACAGCTTTTGGCAACCAGACAAGAAAAGCCAACTAATGGTATGCAAAACTTATATAAAGAATGTATTGAATGATTTTGAAATAGGAATCCATGTCTTTATTTATATGTAATGATTATTGTACATCTACACTATAACTGTAAAGTTCTTCATATTCAGCAGAATAAAGGGTAGACAGCTTGGTGGATTGCATTGGATAAAATGTCTGGACTAAGAGCCAAAGCACTAGCTTGCTGTCCTGGCTATAAAATTTTCAAGCTTTGAAAAAGTAATTCTTATTACCACAATTACATAACTACAAATAAAAATGGGAATCGGGATTGTTTCCATCAGGAGGTCCTCTTCTTCCATACCCACTCACTTTCCCATAATACCTTTTAAAGGGGGCATCTCTGGAGGAGATGACATAGAGATGGCCTGCTGACTTGGATCCAGAGACAGGAATCTTCAACTAGAAGTGTAAAATGAGAAATATAATTGAATATGTTGCTGTTCTCTCAAGAGATGACAAAATGATATAAAGCTAACCCTATAAAAACCAGTGCTTATCTACAGAATCTGGCTATTTTCTAACTTCTGCCTTCCTGGAGAATCCACCTGGTTTTCTATCTGGCTCCCTCCAAATGTCCTGTCCCTCTTTGAATGGTTTGGTGAGGTCAAAGGCAGTCCTCTTATTTAGCAATGAGACCTGACATGCCAAACTCAATACTCTTAAGTACTTGCAATGATTACTTAAAAATCCAGTTAGAAAAGAACAAATTACTAATACATGCAACAATATAGATAAGTATCAACAGCAAACATCTCTGAGTGAAAAGAGCCTCACCCAATAGGAATTCCATACTCTAGAACAGGCTAAAGTACACTGGGGGAAAATATCAGAGAAGTGATTTCCTCTGCTCGGACTGGTAGATGTGAGAGAAGACCAACTGGGAACAGCATGAGCAAACTTTTAGGTGTTGGGAACAGTCCACATCTAGATAGGGGCTTGAAGGGTACTTGTTAAATTCACCAAGTAAAACACATAGATTTGTACTTTTCACAGAATGTAAATTTTACCTAAAAAACAAAAAGAGCCATAATAAACAAATATTAAACTCTAGTTAATGATATACATTCTTATGTGTTTAAAGATAAAGTGTGTGGATGCTTGAAAATAATAAGGTGTTCATGGACAAACCTTATTATGGCTAGATGAATAGGTATGGGATAAAGCAAGTAGAGCAAAATACTATTTGTAAAATCCAGGTAGCTACTATGTGTGTTCCAGAGCATACATTCTTTTGTTTTTTTTTCTGTATGTTTAACACTTTTCAAAATACAGTAGAAGAAGAAAAAATGTCCATTTTAACCTGGACCATAAAGAACAGGTCTTGAGAAAAATATGTAAAAGCTTGTTTGGAAAAGACAAGGAAATCTCAGTTAGTTCATCCTCAATAGTCACCCACCACAGGCTGGGCTCACCCCACATGGCCAGGTGCTGTCTGGATGCTGCCAAGCCCCGAGCCTAGGGAGTCAGCCTGGGAACCTCAGAGTGAGCTGGTAGCTGTCTACTAATATGTTACTATTTTTAAAATACTGAATGCAATCTTTTGTTTCTCAATGAAAACTAAAGACAATTTGAGCCAAGTGAAAGGGACAAAATGTTGTAACAAGGAAACCCATCATAAGGTGCTTCCCAGGGTGCCTTCCTATGCCCCAGGTGATAGGCAAAGGTACTTTCATGGACTAAGAGATGGTGTATCTTATCCACAGCAAATTGTCACCAAGAGAAAGAGTGCTTGGGTACACATATTAGTGTTTTCCAAAATTCTCTTTCATTTATTTAAATACACTTTAAAGTGTATTTAAAGTCTGTGTCTTTAAAGACACAGACTTTGGAAATGGTGGCTCCACACCCCAACTCACACTAAAGTGATTCTTCAGAGTTCTACTTTTGGAATCAAGCCACAGGTCTTCTCAGGGGGTTATACAATTAAGCAATATAACATACAATGAGTGTCTCTGCATGCTAAAAGAAAAACAAAAAAAGGGGTGTGTGATAAAAGGGCAGAAATAGGATTTTGAAGAACAGCAAACAGAGGGGTCAATGTCTGGACTACGGGCAGTTGTGTCTCTGTGGGTGATGAGGTGCTTTACAGACTGGGTTCTTCACTGCCCAGACTTTGCCAAGAGTAAAGCAGGAGGTCTGATATGCCAACGTGTTGGTAGATAGAGACAATTTCACACAACCCTTCAATATGACAGCTCCTTACAAAAAACTGAAACTTCTCACCTATGAATGAAATAAAGAAACTCCAAATAGGGATTTGGGGATAAGATGCCCTGTGTTATACAGAGGCATCCTTATAAACAGCCGATTGTAAAGGAAGTAAAGAACCCTGACAGGATGTCACATATACTTCACAAACTGGAAAAGCAAACCAAAGGCTGGGTGGAGAGGAGGCTTTGGGGAGCAGGGGTTGAACTCCTGTCACTGTGCTCTCACACTGTTCAGCAGCAGCAGAGGTCAGCACCACAGACAATGCAGTCACACAGTGCCACCGAGGGCCTGGGCTGCAGGCAGGAAGAAACCTCTCAGCAGCAGCCAATGTGCTAGAAGACTGGGCCACAGGAAAAGCTGGGCCTGGCCAGCGTTTAGAGAAGGTTCTCCACTAAAACTACGTTGTGTCAACCAGTCAATGGATTATCAGATCACAGAGCTGATGCTCCATCAACCAGCCTTCAGCAAAGGTGCTTGCAGGCTTCTTGAGCATCATAGCCAGGCCCTGTGCTCTGAGCTGAGAAACACCCTGAATAGTAAGACCCAACCCCTGGCCATTCAGAGTCCTTGTGTTTGCAGGGATCCAGCCAAGTGAATAGAGATGGTGAAACACAGAGGAACCACACTACGTAGTGTGAGGAAGTTGAAGACAATGAAAATAAGGCTATCAGGCACAAAGCAAGCACTCAATACAGGTCCACGCTCTTTCCTTTTCTCCTCGGGGTTCCCTCTCACACTTAATGGCACCACTGTCTTTCCACTCATCCATGCTAGACATTAGACTGCAGTGGTTCTCAACCTTCCTAATGCCACGTCCCTTTAATGCAGTTCCTCAAGTTGTGGTGAGGAACAAAAATAATTTATGGTTGGGGGTCACCACAACATGAGGAACTGCATTAAAGGGATGTGGCATTAGGAAGGATGAGAACCACTGCATTAGAGGATCATCTCTGACACACACCTCTCCTGCTATAAAACTGTTACCTAGTCCTTAGTCCTATCACCTGGCAACCACCACACCCTTCATATCCATCTCTCATTCCTCTAGACCCGTGGCCAGCAAACTGCAGCTTGCCAGCCACATGTCCTTGAGTGTGGCTCTTCCACAAAATACCACAGCCTAAGCGAGTGTATTTTGAAGAAGTGGTGTCAGAAGAAGTTTAAGTTTAAAAAATTTGGCTCTCAAAAGAAATTTCAATCGTTGTACTGTTGATATTTGGCTCTATGGACTAAACAGTTTGCTGATCACTACTCTAGACCACAGCTCTGGATTATGCTCTCACCACTGTACACCCAGGTAGCCATAATGCTCTCCTAAAGGCTTCCAGTCCCTGGGTATTCCCAATCTGAACGAATTCGCCTTGCTATAAAAACAGACCAAATATTTATCAGAATACTTGGACATAAATTGCTCAAGATCAAAGCATCACACTCTTATTTTCAAAATACTTCAGAGCTCCTGCTGGCCACAGAATCAAGTGTGTGCACCTCACATGGTGAGGTTGCAGCCCTCTAGTTGCCCCCAGTCCACTAACCACTACACTAATGGCCTTTATTCTAGTATTTGCTTCACCCTGTCTTATTCTGGAATTTTAAACTATAAACTCCCAGAAAGCCTTCTGCATTTCTATATTCCCCATATAACTTATAATCACTTTTCTAGCTTATAATCACTTTTCTAGCTCAAAAAGTACCCAACACATACTTGTTAAACAGAAGAACAAATGCATTTTATATTCTGCTGAGGTTTAACAGCTAAACTATGAAAGAAGACAAAATATAGCTGGAAAAACTAGACTGGCATTCCAGACAATCAATGTAAACAAATAAGCTTCAAAACTAAAATGTAAAGAAGTTGTTTACATTTGAATAAGAGTTAAGTGGCTGTAGATTTATTTTCAAGTTTGAAGCTGAAATACGTGGTGACAAACTACCACTGGTCATTTCTCTATCAGTTCAAAATGGCACTTGAGCACAAACACTACATTCCCTGCCACATCAATTGTCCTAAAAAGAAGAAAAATGCACAAGAATAAATTAATCCCCAATTTTTTAAAAAAGGTCCCAAGTAGTACCTATCCCAAATCCTTACTCCTGCTGCCTCTCGGATTAGGACAGCCCCTTCTATCCTTCAGGAGGCACCAAGCCTAGTTTGCTGAGGGAGCATGTTACCTTGGCATCAGCAATGTCCACAAAGTTGTACTTGTCCATGAGCTGGAGATAGTGAGTGTTGAGAGGAGTGCCCAGAGCTTCCAGGGCCTCAGGGTGGCTATGTAGCTGCTCCATTGCCAACTGGTAATAGGAAGCCTTGGAAAAAGCTTCTAAAGGGAAAGATAGTTGTTACATGTTTGTTGTCTTTATTGAACTTGGTCAGGCATACTCTCTGTAGAAAGTTAGATGATACAATTATGTACAACATGGAAACAGATACAATTATGAAATTTATACATGAAAGAATTAGGGAAAATCTACTCTAAACTGTCCATTTTAGAGACTCCAAAGTCTACAAAGTCAGTACCTGTGTGGATGTGGCCAACGATGCTGGGCTAAGTACTTAACCTTTCTATGCCTCAATTTCTTCATCTCTCATTTCCTACCTCATTTCTTCATCTAAAGGGTTTGATCTTCTCTCAAGCTCCTTTTGGTACTAGACCCATAATTTTCCCAAAGAGCCACACCTGGCTCAAGGTAGAGCTGCAGCCAGAATCTATGACTGAACTTCCACTAAAATGAAGGTCATGATAAACCAGCATAAAATAGACCATAACCTCATTAATAACAAAGCTCTCAGGCCAAGATTATAGAACATTAAAATGCTATTTTCTTCAAGTTTACAGAATTTATGCTCACATTTCATGTAGATAAGTTACAATCTGCTCTGTCTCAGGTACCCTGGTTGGCCCAAAGTCTTCGAGGAACTCCAGGAAGCACCTCCCTAAAATAGCAAGGTACTAGGGAGATAGTCTCTTGGTCAACTAAAAGAATGGTGGAGAGGGCAATGTGCTTTGTCCGGCTATTTGTTGGTGGTTCTAACATCCTGGCACAAGGCAAAAATGCTGTAGAGCAGCAGTTCTCAACCTGCGGGTCATGACCCCTTTGGGGGTCGAATGACCCTTTCACAGGGGTCGCCTAAGACTATTGGAAAACACCTATTTCCCATGGTCTTAGGAACCAACACACAGCTCCTCCGTGTAGCAAAATGTAGCAATGTAGTTTACTGTTGTCATATGAAGACTGTTACCCATGCTACACCACGATTCAAGACAAAATTTCATTTATTTGTAATTAGAAATAAATATTTCACAATATATAATTACATATTGTTTTTGTGATTAATCCCTATGCTTTAATTATGTTCAATTTATAACAATGAAAATATATCCTGCATATCAGATATTTACATTACAGTTCATAACAGTAGCAAAATTACAGTTATGAAGTAGCAACGAAAATAATTTTATGGTTGGGGGTCACCACCAAATGAGGAGCTGTCTTAAAGGGTCGAGGCACTAGGAAGGTTGAGAACCACTGCTGTAGAGTGAGGGTGAAGAGCCAAGCTGAGAGGGCAAAGAGGAGATTCAAAGAAAATCATTCTAAAAAGAAAAAGATGCTCGCCGAAACCGGTTTGGCTCAGTGGATAGAGCATCGGCCTGCAGACTGAAGGGTCCCAGGTTCGATTCCGGTCAAGGGCATGTATCTTGGTTGCGGGCATATCCCCAGTGAGGGGCATGCAGGAGGCGGCTGATCAATGTCTCACACATCGATGTTTCTATCTCTCTGCCTTACTCTCTGTAAAAAATCAATAAAATATATTAAGAAAAAAAAGCAAGAGATGCTGCTGCTTCACAACCAGTAGCAATTAAATGAACTTACATGTCTTGGTTACAATAACTATGGCTTGTCTTTTCAAATTCACACTTGAATGCAGTGGAGCTGGAAGCCACATCTTCAAGATTTTGCCATCCTAGATTCTATTTTTACGTCCTGCTTTCTTTCACCAGAATCCCTTGCTCAAGGTCTCCTCCTCCACTAAACCAACATCAAAGAATGGCAAGACCAACAGGCTGAGCACACTTGAGAAATAGACAATTTTCCCCACATGTGAACCATCTGGTATCTTTCTGTTCTTTATATAATCTCAACAATCTTGTATCTCCTGTGTACACTCTGGAGTGGACGCTCAAATTACAAATACAGAGAAATCAGGGTCCTTCTGTTAGCATGGGTAGCTAGATATTAATAAAAGAATGGAGCAAAGGAAATCAGACATTAAGAAACCTAGCAAACTGGGAAGCTGAATCCAATATTGAGCCTCTTAACTGGAAAGCTAGAGCCCTATTTCACGTCTGCCTCAGCCTCGCCACCCTGGCTTTGTCCAGGACATCCAGAATGATGTCCAGTGTAATTAGCATATTACCCTTTTATTAGTATAGACTAGAGGCGTGGTATACAAAATTTGTGCATGGTGACAGGGAGAAGAGGGTGTCCCTCAACTCAGCCTGCACCCTCTCCAATCTGGGACGGGCCTAAATGGGCAGCTGGACATCCCTCTCACAATCCAGGACTGCTGGCTCCCAACTGCTCACCTGCATGGCTACCTGATTGCCCCTAATCGCTTCTGCCTGCCAGCCTGATCACCCCCTAACACTCCCCTGCCAGCCTGATTGACACCTAACTACAGTGGTACCTCAAGATATGAGTGCCCTAACATACAAGTTTTTGAGATACGAGCCGTCGAACAAGCGATTTTTGCTTTGAAATACGAGCAACATTTGAGATAGGAGTAATCGCTCGGATCAGCCAGCTGCACACGACCACCAGTTTACCGCAACTCGAGCGTCCCATAGTTTCCCATGCCTCAAGGTTACGGAATGAATTAAACTCATATCTCGAGGTACCACTGTAATCCCCTGCTAGCCTGATTGCCATCCCCTGAAGGCCTGGTCACCCCTAACTGCCCTCCCTGCAGGCCTGGATCCCCCCTCAACTGTCTTCCCCTGTAGGCCTGGTCTCCCCCAAATGCCCTCCCCTGCTGGCATGATCTCCAATTGCACTCCTCTGCCAGCCCAGTCCCCCTAACTGCCTTTCCCTTCTGGCCTGATCGCCCACTTGCCCTCCCTACAGGTCATCTTGTGGCAGCCATCTTGTGTCCACATAGGGGCTGCCATCTTTAACCACATGGGGGCAGCCATCATGGGTGTTGGAGTGATGGTCAATTTGCATATTACTTTTATCAGATAGGATATACCTGAGAGATTGGGCCTCAATCAGTAGTTGGACATCCCTCTCCCAAGCCAGAATCACTGGCTCCTAATCACTCACCTGCCTGCCTCTAACTGCCCACTCTGCCTCTAAATGCCCTCCCCTGCCAGCCTGGCCGCCCCTAACTGCTCTCCCCTCCTGGCCTGGTCACCCTTATCGGCCTCCGCCTCAGCCCTGCCACCCTGGCTTTGTCCAGATGTCCAGTCTAATTAGCATATTACCTTTTATTAATATAGATTTTGTCAGATATGAGTATACCTACCCCAGCTTTTTTTTTTCCCATTCGCCTGGAAAAATGTTGCATCCCTTCACTCTCATCTTGTGTGAATCATTTGTTCTGAGATGGGTCTCTTATAGACAGCATATAATTGGGTAATGTTTTTATGTATTTGTATTGGAGCATATAATCCACTTACACTTAAAGTTACTATTGACAGGTACTTATTTATTGCCATTTTAATTCTTTATGCCTGTTTCTCTCCCTATATATGTCTTCTCATTACAGCAGTCCCTTTAGCATTTCTTGTAGTGCTGGTTTTGGTGGGAATAAACTCCTTTAGCCTTTTTGTTTTTGGTCTGGGAAGCTCTTTATTTCACCATCTATTTTGAATGGAGGCCTTGCTGGATATATTAATCTTGGTTTCAGATCTTTGGTTTTTATTACTTCGAATACTTCATGCCATTCCCTACTGGCCTGTTGAGTTTCTGATGAGAAATCAGTTGTCAGCCTTATTGGAACTCCTTTGTAAGTAACAAATTTCTTTTTCCTTTCTGTTTTAAGATTTCCTCTTTTGTCTTTAATTTTTGAAATCTTAATTATAATGTGTCTGGGCATGGCCCTGTTTGGGTTCTTCTTCCTTGGGATTCTCTATGCCTCCTGGATTTGTGTGACTTTTTTCTTCACCATGTTAGGGAAATTTTCTGCCTTATTTCTTCAAATAGGTTCTCTATCTCTTGCTCACTTTCTTCTCCTTCTGACATTCCTATTATGCAAATTTGTTATGTTTCATGGTATCCTAGCTCCCTTACGCTGTCCACCTGTTTTTTCCTCTTGGTTCTCTGATTTTTTTCTCCCATGTTCTAATTCACTGATCCAATCCTAGGCTTCCCCTAACCCGCTGTGTATTCCTTCCAGTATGTGCTTTCTTAGTGCTATGTCATTCTTCATATTTATTATACAGTGGTACCTCGAGATACAAGTTTTTTGTGTGTTTTTTTTTTAAATATATTTTGATTTTTTACAGAGAGGAAGAGAGAGGGATAGAGAGTTAGAAACATCCATGAGAGAGAGACATCGATCAGCTGCCTCCTGCACGCTCCCCACTGGGGATATGCCCGCAACCAGGATACATGCCCCTGACCGGAATCGAACCCGGGACCCTTCAGTCCAAAGGCCGACACTCTATCCACTGAGCCAAACCGGTTTCGACGAGATACAAGTTTAATTCGTTCCACAACCTTGAGGCATGGGAAACTGAGATGCTCGAGTTGCGGTAAACTGGTGGGTCGTGTGCAGCCGGCCGATCCACGCGATTACTCCTATCTCAAATGTTGCTCATATTTCAAAGCAAAAATCGCTTGCTCCACAGCTCATATCTCAAAAATCTCGTATGTTAGGGCACTTGTATCTCGAGGTACCACTGTATATTTTATCATTCTGTTGAGCATCTTTGCCATCATTATTCTGAACTCTATGTCTGATAAATTTTTATCTCCATTTCATTTACCTCTTCTTCTGGAGAATTCTAATGTTCTTTAATACGGGCCTTGTATTTTTGTCTCCCCATTTTGGCTGTCTGTTTGGGTTTGTGTCTCTGTATTAGTGATCTGGTATGAGTCCCAATTGCTAGTGCAGGACAATGTCAGATGCTGTTACTGTTCTGAGTACCCTGTTTGGGGTTCTCAGCAATGAACAGCTGGTGGCTATTTCTGTTAGGCTGGATGTCTTTGGATAGGACCAAGATGTGCACCAGGGTATGCTTTTCCTAGCCCATGCAAAGACCCAAAGCCTGTAGAGATCCACCACTGCCTGCAGTCTCAATGACACTGTTTTGAATAGCCTCAGACTATATACCACAGGATAGGGCAATAGGTCCTCCAATAGGGTGGAGCAACTGCCTTCCCTCAAGGCAAACACCTTCTGTAGCAAAGATTAACCGGAGAAAGTTGTCATCTCCAGTGTGAGGAAATGACTGAGCACAGTACACTTTAGTGGCTGCATTACAAGCTCTAATCCGAGGCCCCAAACCTGGCTTCTGCTCACACAGATCTAGTTCACTGCCCTCCCCCTGCCAGAGCTCAAGTTGAGTGGCTACAAATGAAATTTTGTGGATTGGCCCTTTAAGAGGTACCTGTATTTCTAGTATTCTCTCTCTGGCAGAAATAAACCCTGCTTCTTTTCACAACCAGATGTTATGTGCATGCCTTTCTCAGTTCTGGTGCGCTGGCTGAGGAGCACAACTGGTTTAGACCCCAGAGTTCTCAGTGGGAATCCTCTATAGCTGAGAGCTCCATCAGGAACTTCAGCTGCTGTCTGTGGGAGCCTAGCCAGCCCTTTCATGCCTCCACACTTCCTACCAGTCTCTATGCAGTCTCCACTTTACATCCTTAGTTATCAGGGTTCTCTCCAGCTAGTTTTCATTGGCTTTTCAGAGTGGTTTTTCTATACATTAGTTTTATTTCCAATTTGTTCCTGGCAGAGTATCAGGGTAGCTTCCACTTACTCCACCGCCATTTTGGAATCTCTTTAATTCACACCCAAGAGATTGTAGAGAGAAAGGAAGGGAAAGAGAAAAACATGATTTCATGCCTCACATATGTGCTCAAACTGGGAATCAAACCTGAAACATATGCCCTTACCAGGAATCAAACCTGCAACTTTTTGGTGTGCGGGATAGCACTCCAACCAACTGAGCTATCTGGCCAGGACCAGAAATCTTTTCTACTGGCAGTCGTAATTGACTCAGAAATTGACTTATGATTAGCAGTGTTCATTAACCGTTGTATTTTTTCTTCCATTTTCATAATTTATATGTCTATGACATTATTTACCCAACTAGAGGCCAGTGCATGAAAAATGGGGAGAGGGAGTGGTCTCTCAGCCCAGCCTGCCTCCTCTCACAGCCAGGGAGCCCTCAGGGACAGGAGGTGACCCAGCAATCAGGGGAAGGCAATATCCCAACATACCTCTGCTGCTGCCACTGCCAGCAGCACAAGCCTTGGCCGGCCCTAGTTACCTGAGCCTCGGGCAGCCCTAGGTGGCTGGATAGCCACCATCCGAGGTTTGCCTGCATCTCGGGCCAGCCCTGGGTGGCTAGGGGGCTGAGGGGACTGGAGGACTCTGAAGGCAGAAGTACGGCAAGGCTGGACCCAACTAGGGGCATGCCTGCCACTCCGGCAGGGCTGAGGGGACTGGGCACTGCCATCTTGTGGCTGTGGGCACTGCCATCTTTGAGGGTGGGGCAATCAATTATATTCCTTCCTTATTGGCTGTGGGTGCTGCCATCTTTGAGGGCATGGCAGTCAATTAGCATATTCCCTCCTTTTTGGCTGTGGGCACCACCATCTTTCCAACAGTGTGAGGGTCAATTAGCATATTCTCTTTTATTAGCTGGGATGGTTTGTTTACACAGTATGATCCTTACTTTGAAAGCTCATCTTATCGCTACATCTGAAAATGAGAATCAGGTTTGGCTGGATGGACTTATTGTAAGGACTAAATTGTGTCAGTGAAGTATAAGCGGTCTATTTGATTCACTTGAAACTGCTTTCCTTTTCTGCTCAAGTTGTGCAGACAGAAAGGTTACTTTAGAGGGAAATCTTAGAATGTTCCCTTTAGCCTAATTTCAACTTAAATACGATAAACAAGAGGGATTCAAACGTATGACACACCTTTCTACAGGGAAGCTCCTCCTCCAATTTAATCTGGAACACTCCTTCTATCATCTGGTTCTTACCACTCATCATCCCTTTAATTGCTATATTTCCCCTCATTTTTGAACTAAGCTTCTAAACTTTTTGTCAAATTTGTCACTTCTAGAATAGAAGAATACCAGCCTGTCTAACAGTGTCATCCTCTAGATATAACATGTGCCGCCTCCCAAGGACAGCAACACACTAACCTGGACTTTATAATAACCCCTTTTTCCTGAGTGAAGTCTTCCCCTTTTTGCTCTTTTCTTTCTTTGGCAGATAGGAAGAATCTCTTGGTCTGTGGACCAGCAGGACTATGCTCTCTAACAAGATGTTACAAAGATGAGATCTCCATCCATTTACTACCCTTATAAAGTTATAAGGCCCAAGGTTCTTCAGGGGGTAAATAAGTTAGTGTAGATAGCAAGATATTAATAAAGGAAGAGAATAAAGGAAATTAGAAACTATAAAGCCTAATAAACTGGTAAGTTGAATCCCATGTTGGCCTGCTTCACTAGAAAGCTATAGCTTCACACATTCCCCCGGAAACAATCAATCCATTCCCCCTGTATTACTAGGGGTAGGACAGAACAATAAAGAAGAAATTCCTCTGCTGGATGCATGCCTAGTAGAAGCCAACATTATAGAGAGGTAATTCTACTATGAGGCACATACAGAAAGAACTAAGATTGAAACCATAAAGACCTGTCTTTCTAGCATGGAAAGAGGATCAGATTGGATAAGGCACATAGCCGCCCCACCCCCACCCCCGCTCAAAAAAAAAAAAAAAATCTAGAAAATGAGTTGGTTAGGGAGATGAAACCAGCAAAAGCAACAGATTGGGAAAGTTCATTGGTTATTTTAATGAACTTGTCCTTCCCAAGCCCGAGATAATATAACCCAAGCTTATTTAACAAATCTCTTGCATTCTCTCTTTTGCTTGGTAACATACACTCACCCCATTTGTTTGGTGTTCTCTCTCCATATTAGCCATGCAGCCAGCAGTTGTGCAGACTCCAACCACTGGCAGCATCAGCCAGAGTGCAGCTGGGAACAAACTACGCTAGCTGAATGAGGACAGATATGGCCAAAACTGGATGAAGCTTCAACATAGGACAGAACTTTTAGACACAGGACTTTGTACTGGGCTTATAAAGACAAGGCTAAACATTTTCATGGCGATGGACAGAGATGAGACACTGGGGACCTGAGGACTATCTTCTATTTCTACCCAAATAAATCTTACCACCAGACCTCATCCTCCTATGTAGGTTCATGGAAATGCTATTCTTGTGATACTGCACGGACCCATTTCCACCAGCAATACTTTTATTTGCACTTGTGGCTCCTAAAAAATGGGATTATAGGATAAGAAGTAGGCCACAGGAATGGAATGGGGTACTGGTTTCTAAAAACAGGACCCTCCTCCTTTCTAATCTGCAGAGAGCATGTGAAGCATTTCCTATGATTGAGGAACAGGGAATAGATTTAGGAAGAGGCCATGCCTCAGGCAGTTTGCTGAATACTTACTTTGTGTAAGGTAATACATAAGGGCACAGACCCCACTAGTCATCACACTGGTATAAAGGACCACTTTTCCCAGAGGCATCTGCGGCATCCTGTTTCCTAAAGCCTTAAAAACAAAAGGTTAAAATTTATTGTTAGATTCAGGTTTGTGTGAAGAGCTTTGTTGGTCTAGATTGGGCCCAAAAGGAAAGAAAAGCAACAAGGAAGCCTACAAGGAGACAAGGCCATCTTTCCTCCTTTGCTTCCTGTCAGATGCCAGGGCTGGTTCTGGAGCCAAAGCAAAAGTGTCCTTCTGAGGGGGGTCCCCCATCCAGGACCCATGCTATGCGGGTAGTGGCTGAGCACAGAGCTAAGATTTAGCCCTGCTGTCTCTACAGACAGAATCCCAACTTGTGTGCCAAATGCTGCCTGGACAAAAATACTTTGTGACATGCTGGCTCCCTTTGTGACAATGACTGATCTTGTAAGCCACTGAATGGGTGGCCATTGACTGCGTTTCTTTCATACCTGGAAAAATGTCCTACCTTTGGGATGAGGAAACTGTAGTCATGACTTTCAGGCTGAATGAATAGTAAGAGAAGAGTCAACTCAGCCAATTCAGAGTACCATAGCCAACCCTTGCAAACTCCTGTTCCCTGAAGGTCTGGGTGGGGCTAAGAGCAACATGTAGGCCTTGATGTGGCCAAACCTCCTCCTTCTCGGAGACCATTCAAAACAGACTCAAAGCTGTAAAATACTCAACCATAAAACAGAGTAGTATATGGGTTTATATCAGAGGTTATAATTCAAAAGCCCAAAGGGCTAGAAAAAGTTACACAAATGAGAGCTGACATGTGGGCCAAATCTTAATGAGTCTTCCAATTTTTTCAAATGACTTTTCATGTAAAATTTCCTAAATTCTAAAATTTGATAACCAATTAAAAAGAAGAAAAACTCACAAAATACATATGTAATTCAGACTATTTCTGTGGGTTTCTAGTTTGCTGTGATTGCTCAAGCAGTATGAGGACATCCTTACCCTAGGTGAGAAAAATTCATCTTTGTCCACCTTAACTGACATTTCTCAAATAAAATAAAATTAAAATAAAAAAGAGAGAGAGAAAGAGAGATTTTTGAGCTGACATAGAAATGCCAAGTTTAGGTAAAGGAAAAAAATGACCATAAGTATTTATGTCCTGAACACTTAACCTTAGATTTTATAAGCTTCTTTAGAAAACAAAGCCTTTGATGTGGCCTAATAGAGTGGGAGGCATTACAGTGTAGAACAGGGTATAAAGCTGAGTCTGTGAGTTAAGGTGAACACATTCTTACTGTCTGCTTCTCTGACTTCTAGAATATGGAGAATAATAACAACTGTTTACCTATTATTTCCAGAAATATGAAGGTAAGTGAGCCCATAAGAAGGCCTGTTGGAACAAGTTCCTCATGTGAATATTCTTTCTGAAAACCAGCAATTAAACAGACCCTTCAGCAGTGCTAAAATTGACTAGTTTCATACAAAAATAACCTTGAATCCAGGTTTATGTATATAAAGAATTTTGATGAACTTATAAAATGAGGCAAGGTAAAGGTTTCACTTATCCATGTATTATATAGTTTTGTTTAACTAAGAAAAGACAGCTGAAACCACAAATAAATGTACTAAAACTGCTGTAAAGAGTTTCAGCTGGTGCAATATAGCATGCAAGAATATTTATCAAAGTTTAATGTAAAGTCAATTAAAGTAATGCAACCTGGAAAAAAAACATTTCATCTAATAATGAAAATGGCCTGAACATCTCCAAAGAATGCATTAATCAGATCTTGCCTAACTTGAAAGCACCTTCAACAGAGTAGGACAATGAGCAAGAGCTCTGCAGAGTTCCTCACAAGATTGTAGTTTCTAAAGTTAGCAGAAGGCATGAAATAAAAGACATCCTGGAACAATGCAGAGATCAGCCACCCATTCCCTCATGTAGTTAAAACCACAAGTGAAAATTAATGACCAGAAGAAACTCACAACTATTCAGGCAGCAATTTTCATCTACTGTCTAACTTCAGGGTACCCTGGAGGATTCTAATGGGGAACCTGGCCAGTAACATTCATTACCTTTTGCAACTTTGTAACACGGCTTTCTTGAAAATCATCAAAGAAAATTTGCCCTGCAATTAGATAATGATTTTATATTAAAGTCACTTTTTCAAATCAATTCTCTCTGGTGTCTAATTTTATAGAACCAAGATTTATTACCAACCCAAGCTTTAGAACATGTACATGAAGTTTAACCCCTAAAACAAGCCTTGTCTAAAAAGGGCCCAGTTTTCCCCTTTCTCTTCTGCCCTTACGAAGAAAATCCAAAACCAGCCACCAGAAAACTGATGTGGGCAGGGGAGGGTACACTGCAGCAACTGTGGGTGTATGACCTAAGTGCACACAATCATGGGCCCTGTGAGCAGCCTATCGAAACAAGACGCTATCAATATAAGCTGTACACCATGGATTAAAAACAGCTTTTCAGTATTAAAAAGAAATAAATATATGCATAGCCTTTAATAACATTGATATTAACAGTGAATATTCTTATCTCTTACTATTAGGTGCCTGGTATTATTGTAAGCAGTGTACATATAATACTTCATTTAATTCTCATAACAATACCACGAAGTAGGAACTATTATCTCCAGAAAGGTTAAGTAGCATACCTCACGTCACACAAATAAGCATGTAAGTGGTAGAACTGGGATTGAGACCCAGGTGGTCTATCTCTAGGGACTGTGCTTTCAACCGTGATATACTGACTTTAAGATATCCACTGATTTCAAAAATACTGAAATGTCAAAAAAAATCATGTGTCTCTGAATTACAATATATTCGTAATATTCGATGCAAAAGCCTTGTCAGGTATGCCCTCCCTGCTATTTTTCCAGACAAGAATGTAGCATGTATATGTACCTTTATTCTTTCTTTTGATTTTGGATGTTGTGGGCTTTTCAAACAGTGATGAGGGGAATCCAGATAATTCACTATAATTAGAACACAAATAGAATCAGATGTGCAACTGGGCATGCCACAACCCTAGGAGGGTGCCACCAACAGGGTAAACAAATTAGACTCATATACAAGATGGGGCAAAAAGTAGGTTTACAGTTGTGAGTAGGTGAAACAGAGTTTACACTTGTATTATTATTTATTAATGTATTATTTTCCATATGAACAATTGTAAGTCTACTTTTGCCCCACCCTGTATTTATTAAGATTATTTTCTAACAATTGAATGTTCTCTAAAGTATCTTGAAGAAGGGGTTGGTGTCTTTTTCTAATTTGCACAAAGGTACAAATAGGCAAGCAGAAGCCTGGTTAGTGTGATCAGAGGGTGCACCAGGAGAGGAAGCAACACCAAGTAAGCGGTCAGCCCTGTCTAGAGGAGATCAACAAAGGAAACTGACTCCGAGTAAGAGAAAGGTGGAGGAGTGGGAGAAGGGATTCAGATCAGTAAAAACAGCAAGCAAACGCTGAGCAGCAGAAACAAGAGCTGCAGCACTGTGGAGAGCTGGTGGGGAGCCACAGGAAATGGACCTGCAAGTGGAAGCTGTCAGTGTCAAGGATGGCTGTCTACCCTGTTGGACTCTACTGTGTTATTATTTTGTATTGTATTACTCCTGTCATTGGGCTATGTCTTACAAGCTGAGTCTATCAAAGTGAATTATTTTCTTTACACTCTACTGCCAAATTGCTAAAACCATGGTTCATCTTAATATGCTAGAAGCAGGCATATAGGCATTTGAAGTAAAGTATTACCATTGTTAGCTAATTACTAAAAGAAAGAGAGCAAAGGGAAGTCAAACATTGTTACCCACTCAAATGGGAAGCAGAGGCCTGTTTGCTTCACCAGGAAGCTACAGCTTCACACCCAAGAAACTATGACAGGCATTGTTCCTCCAAGGGGATTAACACACACACACACACCCCTTCCCTACTCCAGTACTGGATTGTGTGTATGGGAGAGGAGGACAAGGGGAGATAAAGACATACTCAGTAAGTCAAAATGGCCCAGGGTAGGTGCTGAATCATGGAGGCTTGTTAGTCTAACCTGGGAAAAAGATAATTGGTTAGGGGTGGACCCCAATGCAAGCCTATGAAATCTTGAAAAGATATTTGGTTATTTTAAAAAGGCTCTGGTTTAAAACCCAAGAGAACAAAGCTCTCGTTCTCTTACTCCATACCTGTGCTCATCCCAGGCTCATGCTCACCGCACCCAAACGCTCACCTGTTCTCTCTAGAGCAGTGGTTCTCAACCTTTCTAATGCCATGACCCTTTAATACAATTCCTCATGTTGTGGTGACCCCCAACCACAAAATTATTTTCGTTGCTACTTCATAACTGTAATTTTGCTACTGTTATGAACTGTAATGTAAATACTGTATCTGATATGCAGGATGTATTTTCATTGTTAAAAATTGAACGTAATTAAAGCATAGGGATTAATCACAAAAAACAATATGTAATTATATATTGTGAAATATTTCTAATTACAAATAAATGAAATCTTGTCTTGAATCATGGTGTAGCATGGGCAACAGTCTTCATATAACAACAGTAAACTACATTGCTACATTTTGCTACACCGAGGAACTGTGTGTTGGTTCCTAAAACCATGGGAAATATGTGTTTTCCAATAGTCTTAAGCGACCCCTGTGAAAGGGTCGTTCGACCCCCAAAGGGGTCGGGACCCACAGGTTGAGAACCGCTGCTCTAGAGCAATATGGCCCTTGCAGCCGCATGGCCAACGCCTCAAGCAGGCTCCAGGCAGGAGCCTGGGTACAGCAGAAAAGCAACAAACTACAGCTGGGAACACAAGTTAAACTCACCAAATGCAGGACTGGGACTAAGCTTTAATGTGGCACAGAATCTCTGGACATTGACTCTACAGTATATACACAACTTGAAAAATCATAGCAACAGTACTAAACAGAAAAACATGTTATAACTGCTAATTTATAGATTTATTTTACTCCCAAAAACTTGTTATGTCTGGTCAGAATATATATGAAATATAATATGCACATAACCTTAATACTCATTCTATTTATAACTATTAGCAACAGGAAGAACATATAAGCATATGTATAACAACAGCTAGAAGTAAGTCTGATGCTTAGCTTACATCATAATTTTTTTCATAGATGCTCCTGTTTTAGTTCCCAGAAATGTGCACCTTTCTATTCAGTGTGTCTACATGGCTTGCTTTTGCTTTCCATTGGATATCAGTGGAGCTCTTAGAACCAATGGTATCCCAAAGTATTAATTATTGATGTTTAAGACTTAAGAAAACTTTATTTTTTGTTTCCTTACTTTATAAATAACTTTCCCCAGAATTTGTGACTCAAATAAACACAAATTTCCTGAGATGCTAAAAATGTCTTGCCTTATATAAATGCTACTTTATTCAGAAATTATCTGCTTTGTATCCCATGGTGAATAACATCCATTGGGAAAATTATTTCTCATCAATAGTCATCCTATTTTCTCTCCTTGTATCCCATTTCTAGAGATAATTGGTATTGCTGATTCTTGGATTTTTTTGAGGATTTATAAGGCAAATATGATTGGTTTCAGCATTCCCTTCTGCCAACTCAGGCTGACCACAAATCTTGGTAATCTAAATTAATTTCCACTCATTGGTGGGCTATTTAGTTTTCTAAATTGTATTTTTATTATCTCCTTTCCTGAAGTTCTTGTCCTTTTGAGTTTTTACTGCAGCTTTAGCTCGGTTTCAATAGTAAGCAAGATTAGAAAGGTCAATGTACCATCTTTTTAAACAGATTCAAGAATCATATATTGATTCTTAGTAAACTGTCCGTTTTTCTGAAATGAAAACTTAAAGCAATTGTTTTCACACAAGAAACATCAAAATATTTACTGACTTTATTGAGGTGACACTGGTTAATAAAATTGTATAGATTTCAAGAGTACAATTCTGTAATACATTACATTATATTGTGTGTTCACTACCCAAAGTCTCCTTCCATCACCATTTATCCTGCTTTTAACTTCTTCTACCTGCCCCCACCAAGTCAATATACCATCTTAATCCCAAATGAGTTGTTAAAACAAGTATCTTAAGTGATTCAGATACAGGTGATCCCAAAATTACACCTTCAAACACTGAAGTAGTAGATCATCAGTATAAAGTATCCAGAATAGTAAATATAACATAAATAGTAAAAGAAGCTGAGGTTGTTTAACTAAAAGAAAATTCCCGGAGCTACAACACTGGCTAAAAGGTTAATGGCGTAAAAGAAGTTAGGCTTGTCCTCTATGTTTCCACAAAAGATGAGAGCCAGTATATGGAACTGCAGGCCAGAGATTAGGTAAAATTGAGAAGAATTTCTTAGCAGATAAAACTATTCCATGAAGGAAGGACTGAGCTGCCTTGGGAAACAAGACTCAAGAACAGGTTGCACAACGATCATTTTCGGGATGACACTAACAGTATCTAAGCTCTGGATAGTTTTGTGGTCCAACTAGTTGCTGAGGCAAAGTTAACTCGTGAAAAATAAAATTAACACATAAGTAAATGCTAGATAGATGATATTATAGAAATAAAGTCATTTAGGCATACTGAGTGAAAGCTACCAAAGATAATAACTATCTGGTCCTAAATTTTCTTTTCTCATTTGGAATATAATGTTTGTCCATACAGACTACACTTGTGTGCATTTATTCCTTGATTTACTATGAGCAGTTGAAAAGTGACAAAGTGATGAGTTCCGGCTATGAAAATCTCTGAGCCACAAACTTACTTATTAAGCATCTTTTCCTTACTTAAGGTACATATTGGCTTAAAAACAGGTCTCCTGGCATCTATTCTCCTCACCTCTTCCAATCAAGGATCAGAGAGGACACCAGATAGGATGGAGCACAAGAACAAGGAAAGAGACATGATATGAGACTTTAGCAGAAAGCAGTGAGGCCATATCACAGGTTGGGAGAAGAGAGGAGTGTGTTGGATCAAATTAAATATTTCAGGTTTAAGTATTATGGTAAATAATAGAAGAGTTTCAAGCTGCAAACTGACATAATCTGATTTTATATCTTTACATATATATATATATATACATATATATATATATATATATATATACATATATATATATTTTTTTTTTCAGAAAGGAAGGGAAAGGGAGTGAGATAGAAACATCAATGATGAGAGAGAATCATCGATCAGCTGCCTCCTTCATACCCTACACTAGAGACTGAGCCCGGAACCTGGGCATATACCCTGACAAGGAATTGAACCGTGACCTCCTGGTTTAAAGGTCAATGCTCAGCTACTGAGTTATGCTGGTCAGGCATATTTTACATCTTTTAAAATAGCCTTTAAAAGGAAATCCTTGTGTACTGTAGGTGGAAATGCAGATGGGTGCAACCACTGTGGAAAGCAGCAGGGAGTTACCTCAGAAAACTAATAAATGAAACTCCTTTATGACCCAGCAATTCCACTTCTGGGAATTTATCTGAAAAAACCCATAACACAAATTCAGACAAATATAAGCACCCCTATTTTCACTGCTGCATTATTTACAATAGCCAAGATATGGAAGTAGTCCATCAGGAGATGAGTGGGTAAAATTGCTATGGTACATTTACACAATGGACTATTACTCAGCTATAAAAAGAATGGATCTGGAGAACATTATGTTAAATGAAATAAATAAGCCAGTCAGAGAAAGACAAATACCATATGATTTCACTCATATGTAGAATTTAATGAATTGAACAAGCAAAACAGAGACAGACTCATAGACAGACAGAGACTCAACAGACACTGCTGTTGTGGGAATGGAGAGATTGAGAAAAGAACTCATGGAAAACAACAATGCAGTGATTGTGGGATAGTGGGGGAAGAGGAGGTGGAAGAGGGTAGGAGGGAATAAGTAATGATAGGGGAAAAAAATAAAAGTTTTATATGAAAAATAAAATGGAGGTAATACTTTTCAGTAGACCAATTAGAAAGCAGTATCCAGAGAGATAATGGTAGCTTGAACTAGGTGATAGAGGAAGAGATGAAGTGACATTTCAGAAACTGTAAGAGGAAGAATAAAGAAAATATTGAAAGGTCTTAAAGATAGTCAGAGAGTTTTCATGAGCATCTGGATAAATAGTGGTTCCAGTTCCAGGGAAGTATATACTGTCAGGTATAACTTGCCAGAAGTTTAAGGAAAATAGGAATCTCTTTTTGGGTGCATTATGTTTGAAAACTTAGAAGTCATCTAAAAGTGAATGTTTCACAAGCTCCACATCATCATTTCCCATTGACTATCTCTGTTAAAGCTTCAAACTCAGGATGCTGAATTTCGACATCTTTATCTTTTTTCTGCATCTGCTCCATTTGTGGATTAATTAATGCCACCAATTTTGAGAAATGATAGATGAGTTTCCTACATATGAAAGAAAAAGCTGGAATATAAATATCCTTTCTCACAAGTAAGATTCTATGACTCACGATTTATTCTTAACGCTGGAATTATTCACACCACAAAGGTTAACCTTAAGTAAAGAGTTAACTCATGGCCAAAACCGTTTTTGGCTCAGTCGATAGAGCGTCGGCCTGCGGACTGAAGGGTCCCGGGTTCGATTCTGGTCAGGGACATGTATCTTGGTTGCGGGCACTTTCCTAATAGGGGGCGTGTGGGAGGTGGCTGATCAATCTCTCTCTCTCATCAACGTTTCTAACTCTTTATCCCTCTTCCTTCCTCTCTGTAAAAAAAATCAATAAAAATATATTTTTTTAAAAAAAGAGTTAATTCATAACTCTGCAAGTACTTGAAAACATTTGAAAATAAATACGTAAGTATTAAGGGTACCTTTATCCACAACTTGTTTGCTAGGAATATTACAAAAGTAAGAGAGATTTGGGGGATCCAAGTAAATAGATTCAAGAGTTAAGGTTAACTCTTAATTAACTGTCCTGTTTTTCTGAAGTGAAAACTTAAAAGTAATTACTTTCAGCCAACAAGAAGCATCACAATCTTTATTAATGTCCTATAATAGCACAACACTGCCACCTGTTGGACAATATCACTACAAAAATAGTTTTACAGTATTTCTGAGAAAGTTTGTGAGTTTCTGAAAGAAAACAAAAGAGAATAATAGTTGCCAGAGGGGAGAGGAATTGGGAGTCTAGATAAAAAAGATGAAGGGGCCCTAATTGGTTTGGCTCAGTGGATAAAGCATCAGCCTGCGGGCTGAAGGGTCCCAAGTTCAATTTCGGTCAAGGGCTTGTACCTTGGCTATGGGCACATCCCCAGTAAAGGTGTAAGCAAGAGGCAACTGAACAATGTTTCTAACTCTCTATTCCTCTCCCTCCCCCTCTGTAAAAAAATCATTAAAATATATTAAAAAGATGAAGGAATTGTATAGCTTGGTAGTTATACAATAGTTAATTGGATGTAAAATACAGCATAGGGAATATATTCAATATTATAATGACTATAAACTTGTATAATGCCACTTAGGTACTGAAAATATCAGGAGGAATATTCATAAAACATGATTATCTAACTACTATGTTGTACACCTAAAAATAATAAAAATAATACTGAATATAAATTGTAATTTAAAAAAATTTTTTTGAAAGACTAAGTTGATTTTGTCCTTTCTAGCCCATTACACTTGGATAAAACCATTAGTATACAGAAAATAAATTCAACATCACCAATTTCCACAATTAAACAGCATAACATATTTACTTTTTGGTTTTGATTACTTGAGTGAGGGAAAGATGTGACCATGAAAACACAGCATGAGAGCTTTTGAGATGAGGTGTATCTGATTATAGTGATGGTTATACAAAGCCATACATGTGTTAAAATTCATAGAACTGTAAACGAAAAGGCAAAATAGTCAATTTTACTGTAGTATTATATTTTCAAAAAGATACTTAATAAGAGGATAAAAAGATACTAAGAGGATAAAAAATTACTGTATTATGATATTTTCAAAAAGATACTGAATAAGAGGATAAAAAAAAAATCAACCAACTTTCTATGGTTGATTTCAAAGAGCAGAAGGGAGGGAAAGATAAAAATATCAATGAGAATCATCAATTGGCTGCCTCCTGCATACATACCCCCTTACTAGGGGGATCGAGCTCACAATTCTGGGCATGTACGCTAACTAGAAATTGAACTGTGGCTTCCTAGTTCATTGGTCAACACTCAATCACTGAGTCACACCAGCTGAGTTACCATATATTTTTTAAAAAGAGGGGAAAATCATAAAAAGTTAGACTATGAAGTAGTCCCAGAAAATTCAAGTTTTGCCAAATTAATGTTTTTGAAATACAAATTATTGAAATATATTTAAATACTTCTAGTGTACATCCGTAACTTTTAAAAACACTTCTAGGTCTATATTTAAATATATCAACATGCTTGTCAGGTTAGGATCTTTCTAACTTTGTTTGGGCTTTAGGCCTTTGGATTAAAAATGGCAAAACTGTTCCATTTTCTGCCAATACTTTTGCATTCTAATGTTTTATGACTTTTTTATCCTCTTATTCTGTATCTTTTTAAAAATTATCATATAGTAAAAGTGACTACTTTGTCTTTGTTTCCAGTTCTATGAACTTTAACACAAGTATAGATTTGTATAACTACTACTATAAGGAAGACATATCTTGTCTCAATAATACTGATGCTATCTCACTCTATTCCTAATACAGACAGGTGTGATGCTAGGTAACAATCTAATAATGGAAGCTATGAATCAGTATTTGACTTTGATTCTGGTGCCCTAAAAAGAAGTCTTATAAAATCATTTTTATTTGATTGTACAGTGGTACCTCGAGATATGAGTGCCCTAACATACGAGATTTTTGAGATACGAGCCATCAAGCGAGCAATTTTTTGCTTTGAAATACGATCAACATTTGAAATACGAGTAATAGCACGGGTCGGGCGGCTGCATACGACCCACCAGTTTACCGCGACTCAGTTTCCCACGCTTCAGTCAGTGTGCTTGTTTACCCCGTTGTCGAAGCATCTTTTGTGCATTTACATACTTTATTACATTTCTTTTTATAACCATGGGTCTGAAGAAAGCGAGTGGAAAGGTCAGTGCTCAGAAGAGGATGATGTCTATTGAATTCAAGTGTGAAATCATAGAAAAATATGAGCAAGGTGTGCGAGTGGCTGACTTGGCAAGGCAATACGGGCGTAGTACTTCAATAATATGCCCTGTGCTTAAACAGAAGGAGTCCATAAAGGGTATAACGCCAGCTAAGGGCATTACAATAATTTCTAAGCTCCGTAGCTCTCTCCATGAAAAGATGGAGAATCTACTGATGGTGTGGGTGACGGAGAAGCAGCTTAAAGGAGATACATTAACACAGGGCATCATATGGGAGAAGGCGTGAGCGATTTACGGTGATTTGCTGGAGCAGACCCCACGCACTTCCACGGACGAAGCATCCAAAGGCTTATTTAAAGCCAGTAGAGGCTGGTTTGATAACTTCAGGAAAAGGTCCGGCATTCACTCCATCGTCAGGCATGGTGAGGCAGCAAGTTCGGATATGAAGGCAGCTGAGGATTTCCTCAAAACTTTTTCCGAACTGATAGAAGCCAAAGGATATATCCCCCAGCAAGTCTTCAGCTGTGACGAGACGGGGCTTTTCTGGAAGAAGATGCCGAATAGGACTTCTATAACAGCAGAGGAGAAGGCGATGCCAGGCCACAAACCCATGAAGGATAGGCTAACTCTCAAACTGTGTGCCAATGCCAGTGGCGACTACAAGATCAAGCCTCTGCTTGTATACCATTCGGAAAAACCCAGAGTCTTTAAATCACATAAGATTTTAAAAGATAAACTCCAAGTTATGTGGAGGGCAAACCCGAAGGCATGGGTCACCAGGCAGTTCTTTGTGGAGTGGGTAAACCTGGTTTTTGGCCCTTCTGTTAAGAAATATCTACAGGAAAACAACCTAACCATGCAAGCCCTCCTCGTCGACAATGCTCCTGCTCACCCACCGAACCTCGAAGAAGAACTCCTCGAAGAGTTCAAGTTTATAAAGGCTGTCTACCTACCTCCCACCACCACTCCTATTCTGCAGCCCATGGATCAGGAGGTGATTTCTAATTTTAAAAAGTTGTACATCAAGCACCTGTTCCGAAGCTGCTTTGAGGTGACAGAGAACACAAACCTCACCCTTCGAGAGTTCTGGAAGAACCACTTTAACATCGTGATATGCCTCAGAATTATTGATCAGGCCTGGCTGGGTGTTACAAGGAGGACTTGGACCTCTGCATGGAAGAAGCTGTGGCCTGAGGCCGTAGCCAAAAGGACCTTCGAAGGATTTGAACCCGAGGTGCCAGTGGAGGAGGAGATAGTGTCTCTGAGAAAATCCATGGGCCTGGAGGTGGATGAGAGACGTGAATGAGCTCGTCGAGGAGCACTCTCTGGAACTCACCACGGAGGAGTTACAAGAGTTGCAGTCTCAGCAACATGCGGAGGTTCTCCAAGAAATTGGTTTCGAGGAGGAGCCAGAGGTGGAGGAGATCTCTACAAGTGAGATAAAGGAATGTGGGAGAGGGTGTCACACTTCGTGGAAAAGAAACACCCCCAAAAAGTTGCTACTGGTCATGTATCGGAGCTGTTCAATGAAACTTGCCTCACCCATTTCAGAAACATTCTGAAAGGGAGGAAGAGGCAAACCTCGTTGGACACGTTTTTTTTTAAATCGGCCAAAAATGCAAAGACCAGTAGCAATTAAGTTCACTGAAGATTAGTTAAGTTACATTCAGTTTAGGCATAAAGTGTAGCATTCAGAGTGTAACGAGTAGGTAAATACACTTTATAAAACCAATTTATTCCTTTACATTCTCTTTTATTATCTTTTTATACAATATTTGTCATTTATAAATACATTTTTCTTATTCAAAAACATGTAACAAGAACAACTGGGATGGCATTTGGGGGGCTGGAACGGATTAACGGCATTTCAATTGATTTCAATGGGGAAATTTGCTTTGAGATACGAGCAACTTGATATACAAGTAAGGTTACGGAACGAATTAAACTCGTATCTCGAGGTACCACTGTATATTGCTTCTCTCAAAAAACTGGGATATAAATAGGCTGAACTGAGTGCTTAGCATCTGTATAATCTTAGTATTTGCAGGATACTAAGCAACTCACATATAAATCTCAGTTATGTTGAAGTTCCAAGGGTCTGCAGCATTCAAATCCATTTGCAGGCCTTTCCAATGCATTTGTAGATACCAAATGCTATGAGGTGCCAAGAGTACGTTACAGAATTCCTTTTATGAGATACCTAAAATAGTCAAACTCATAGATACAAAAAGTAGAATCATGGTTGGCAGTGGCTGGGTGGCAGAGAGACAATAGGGAGTTATTTAATCGATACAGAGTTTTAGTTTGGGAAGATAAAGATGTGTAGAGAATGGTTCAAAAAGTTGCACAACAATATAAATGTATTTAATGTTACTCAATTGTATGGTTAAAATGCTAAACTTCGTGTTATGTATATTTGACCACAATTTAAGCAGTAAAGAAACAATCCTCCTAACAAATCAGGCCATGGAGAGAACTAGAAATTGTATATAAAATAAATATATGTAACTTATTCTAGAGAGCTACAGTAATATTAAATTCCTTCAGTTTCTCAAAATGTTCAGTGACCTTAAAAGTATTTGAATTACCACTACGAAATAAGAAAAATATAAAAATATTTGAGTTAAAACTATGAAGTGAGAGGAACAAATATAAAAATGTTAATAAGATCTTATAAAACTGCTATTCCCAGTTTAACCCTATCAATATAGGACAAATATAGTTACATCCAAGCTCTGTACATATTAAATCCTCAAAGAGCCACTGCCAGTTTGGAGGCTCAATTCCCCTGAGGGCAGTGCAGGAGGCAGCCATCAATTTTCTATCCCTCTCCCTTCTTCTCTCTCTAAAAATAAATAAAAATATATTTTTTAGATTAGGAAACCAAGATGGTGGCATAGGTGAACACCTAAACTGCTGCCTCGCACAACAATTTCAAAACTAAAACTAAAAGACATAACAGAAATCATCCAGAACCACAGGAAAGCTGGCTGAGTAGAAATTCTATAACTAGGAGGAAAGAGAGGGGCTCACGGAGATTCAGAAGAGCTGCAAAAAGCTGAGGTACAGAGTCACACGTGTGGAGAGAACGAGTGGCAGAGTGCCTGGCTGGCTTCCTCTTGCAGGAGGGAGACAGAAACTCCCGACTCCATTGAAACCCAGCTCCGGACGAGACTTATACAGGGGGAGTCTGGACTGTCATGAAAAGGGAGGAGTACAAGGAAACTTAGGGGAGCTGCGAAAAGGCAGAGGTCTGGAGCCGCGTATACCATTGCACGCAGAGAGGACGGACTGCTGATTGTGCCGCCGGCTTTCTCTAGCAAGAGGGAGACAGAACCTCCACTTCCGACTGCAATGAAAACCAGTGTCAGGCAAGACCCTGGGTACCCAGAGTCATACGGGTCCCAGAGCACACAGGAACCAGAAAGGCAGAAATATGGAAGTGTGCGCTTGTGCACAGGGCTACAGCGATTACCGAGGGACACTGAGACCAGGGGCCGCGTAGTGCAGAGCTGACTGGAAGCCAAAGCTGTCTCTGCTCACCCCTGAAACTCCATCCCATCCAAGCTGAACAAAGAGGCTTTTGCAATTTTGCAAGTTTTGTATCATATGGCTGACTCCAGCACAGAAATTCTCCCGGTGTAGCAAAAATGCAGAGACAAAGGAACAGATCACAAACGAAAGAAATGGAGGAAAACAAATGACTGGATATAGAGTTCAAAATCACGGTTATAAGGTTTTTCAAGAATTTCCTAGAGAAGATGGATAAATTTAGCGAGACCCAAGAGGGGATGAAAAAGGACCAACTAAAGATGAAAAAGGACCAACTAGAAATTGAACATACACTGACTGAAATAAAAAATTTTATTCAGAGACCTAACAGCAGACTAGAGGAAGGCAAGAATCAAGTCAAAAATTTGAAATATAAAGAAGCAGAAAACACTCCATTGGAAAAGCAAGAAGAAAAAAGAATTCAAAAATGTGAAGATAATGTAAGGAGCCTCTGGGACAGATTCAAGCGTACCAACATCAGAATTGTGGGGGTGCCAGAAGAAGAGAGAGAGCAAGATACTGAAAACCTATTTGAAGAAATAATAACAGAAAACTTCCCACATCTGGTGAAAGAAATAGACTTACAAGTCCAGGAAGCACACAGAACCCCAAACAAAAGGAATCCAAAGAGGACTACACCAAGACACATCATAATTAAAATACCGAGAGCAAAAGACAAAGAGAGAACATTAAAAGCAGCAAGAGAAAAACAGTTAATTACCTACAAGGGAGCACCCATATGATTGTCAGCTGATTTCTCAACAGAAACTATGCAGGCCAGACGGGAGTGGCAAGAAATATTCCAAGTGATGAATAGGAAGAACCTACAATCAAGATTACTCTATCCAGCAAAGCTATCATTCAGAATTGAATGTCAGATAAAGAGCTTTCACAGATAAGAAAAAACTAAAGGAGGTTATCATCACCAAACCATGAAATGCTGAAAGGTACTCTTTAAGAAGAAGAAGAAGAAAAAGATAAAGATAAAAATTATGAACAATAGCCGAAACTGGTTTGGCTCAGTGGATGGAGCATCAGCCTGCGGACTGAAGGGTCCTAGGTAAGATTCCGGTCAAGGGAATGTATCTTGGTTGCAGGCACATCCTCAGTGGGGGGCGTGCAGGAGGCGGCTGATCAATGTCTCTCTCTCATCGATGTTTCTAACTCTCTGTCCCTCTCCCTTCCTCTCTGTAAAAAAATCAATAAAAATTATTTTTAAAAAAATTATGAACAACAAATACATATCTATCAACAAGTGAATCTAAAAATCAAGTGAATAAAAAATCTGATGAACAGAATAAGCTGGTGAATATAATAGAATCAGGGGCATAGAAAGTGACTGGACTGACAATTCTCAGGGGAAAAGGGATGAGGGTGGGGTGCAGGGAGAGACTAGACAAAAATCATACACCTATGGATGAGGACAATGCAGGCGGGAGGTAAGAGCAGAGGGAGGAATGAGAGCCGGATGGAGGGGAGCTATGGGAAGAAAAAAGAGGAACAAATGTTAATAATCTGAACAATAAAGATTTATTAAATTAAAAAAAAAACATTATATTAAACTAACCTGGATTTTCCTGAAAAATATAAAAGTGATTCCTTTTTCTAATGTCATTGAATTTAGACATGAATCAATAAACAGTAGTTATCTTGCCCTAGGAGGAAAATATATTTTTTTCTTTAAATCTTCAAGTAAACTCCTATAAGCATAAAATAAGTACCACTACTTGATGACAACTGTCCAGTACAGCTCTCACAAATTTAATACAGTATATTAAACATGAATAAAAGAATAATGGAGTAACTTCTACAAGTCTGTTTGAAATAGAAAATTAAATGAACCAACAAAACTGAAGCAGATTATAGTATTTTTCAAGGCAGGGAAATAAGGAGGCAGTGTCTATAATAAACACTTTAAGTTAAATATGTACTAGGAATGCAAATGTCACACTAACCAGGGAACTTCTATGTTAGCTTCTATAATGCATGTAATTTAAAGCAATATCCCAAACCACACCCACAAAAGCCTACAGAAGGAAAACACTGGCAGTTCTGACTATACAAAAAATGTTAAACAATAGTATAGTAAAAGATAAAAAACAAAATGTAATAGGCAAATAGACTGAAAATATTTGCCACATATCTAACAAATGAAATAGGTGAACATTTCTATACAAAGAACTTTTACAAATCAGTAAGGAAAACACAAAATTCAATAGGGAATAAACAAATTATATAAACTATTTCTTCCAGCTTCATTTTCAAATCTCATAATACTGTACATTATTTTTTCCTGGGCCTCGTCTTCCACACACAGTAGTTATTGTTCAACTTACTCATTGAATTGCCCCTACAGACCTTAAACATGGTCTTCAGAGAGAGTAAATATTAAACCTCATGTGCTTTTCATTTAAAGGAACTATAGCATAATCTACAAGGCTTTCACATATCTGATAAGGGACTTACATCTAGAATATAGTATATGCCCAGCTGGTGTGGCTCAATGTTTGAGTACTCACTTATAAACCAGGAAGTGACAGGTTCGATTCCAGTCAGGGCACATGCCTGGGTTGTGGGCTGGATCCCCTGTGGACGGCTTGCAGGAAGCAGCCAATCAATGATTCTTTCTCAACATTGATGTTTCTATCTCTCTCCATCTCCCCTCCTCTCTGAAATCAATAAAAATATATTTTAAAGAAACACTCTAGAATGATTAAAAGAATAACCTGTTTAAACTGAACAAAGGATAGACACAGTCATTTGTCCACAGATATACAAATGGACAGGAAGCACATGAAAAGAAGTTCAACATCACTAGCTATCAGAGAAATGCACATCAAAACCACCAGACACAGTTCACATCCACTAGGATGGCTAAAATAAAAAAGACAAATACTGACAAGTATTGACAAGGATGTGGAGAAATCAGAACCATCATACACTGCTGATGCTCTAGAAAACAGTCTGGCAATTCCTTCAGATGTTAAATGCAGAGTTTCCCTAACAGCCAGCAATTATACTCCAAGGTATACACCCAAGAGAAATGAAAACATGATGCTTGCATTAAAACTTATACATAAACCTTCATAACAGCATTATTTGTATTACCCCAAATAATACTAATGTCCATCAACTGACACATAAACAATGATATATCTGTAAAATGAAACATAATCTAGCAATATAAAGGAATTAACTACTGATACCTGCTTAGGATGACATGAATATGAAGTGAAAGAAGACAATCAGAAAAGACTACATTTATATAAATTATCCCAAGTAGGCAAATATATAGACAGAAAATCAGTAGTACTTAGGGGTAGGAGTGCAGTGGGGTTGGAGAGAAAATCAGAAGAGACTGCTCATGGGTTCAGGGTTTCTTTTGGGGGTTAAGAAAATGTTTTAAACTTGATCGTGGTGTAAATGCAGTTGCTATCCCACAGTAACTCCCTTTTATGTCTTATGCCTCAAATCTTGGAATATTAAAACAGAGCAAAAGAATCTTTAGGTATAAAAAATAAAATAAAAAAAGAAAAAGCACCACTTAATCAATAAAATAATGCTTATTCTCCCCCCCCTCCCCAAAAAAAAGAATCTTTAGATTGGGCAAAAAGCAACATTGTGTCCCAAAGGAACTGTTTGCAAAGATAACAAGAAAGCAGATATTATGACTACTGAACTGATGACATCTGAAATGAAAATTATAAATATTGTTTAGAATCAGTATCACTATGCTAACTTATCTGCACCAACAGAAATGCCTTCTTTCTTTTGATGTAATTGTTCCCCTTCCCTTTCTCATAAATAACCCTGGGCTTCTACCATGCTTTGGTCACAAATAAATGCTGTTTGCCTCTTGCTTAGAAAGGTCTTTTATTTCTAGGTTAACATTGTCGATGGCTTTACAACTTTGTGAATATATTTTTAAAAATCAGTGTACATTTTAAATGGGTTAATTCTATGGTATGTGAACTATATCACAATTAAGCTGTTTGTTGTTGTTTTTTAAAGAAACGTAGACTGTATTTTCCTCCTATTATATCCTAAGCTCCTAAAATAGTGTTTGGCAATGTTCCGCATTCAACGAATTCTGACTAAATGAAAGAGTAAATTTATTTACTCATTATAAAACTGTCATATCCAAAGTGATGAAATTACTGCAGGTTGACATGGAGGGAGTATGAGACAGAGAAGTTCGGCAGAACCAAGACCTTGAAAGATGTTCAACCAGGCTAAGGCCTTTTTATTAACCCGAATCAATGAAAGTGCCCGTCAGAGGAACACAGGCTGCTTTTTAGATGTGCGGCAACGTGGAAGCAGACCAATAGAATACCTTGAAGTAGAGCAATACCCCTCAGGTGAGAATGGGGAGATGGGGAAAACAGGCAAGCAAATATCAAAATATAAGATTTTTAATAGATTTTTAAAATTACACTCAGCAGACCGGGCGCATGCGCGCACACACTCACATGCACAAAGACTGACATTCATTCATACACACACACGTACGTGCATCGTACCCTACACTGAAATCATACCTACCTATATGGAGCTCAAGTGTGGTTGGGCAAAAAGGTACTGTGGCCACTGGGCCAGAAAATTCTACAATTATCTTGGCAGGGTCCTTCTCACAGCGTAACTTTGGACCACCAACCAAGTACCCGGCTACACCTCGCAGGGGACCCCAACTCTTCACAATGTGCTTCTGAGACTCCACAGCAAAGACTGCAGGACAAGGCCAACATCAGCTACACACGTTTCACAACTCGGGGGTGAGAGGCCCCCAGCAGCATCCCCAGGCGGGGAGCCTAATGCCTGCCTCCCGGTGCCACGCGCAACGGAAGGAACGAGCGGCAGCGGCGGGATGTGCTTCCAGGGGCCGGACGCCCTTCACAGCAGCCCGCCCCGTACAGAGACGCGGCCTCCCGGCTGCCGGAACAAACCTTTCGGGGCGTAGAAAAGACCAGGATTTCTCTCCGGGGTGAATCTAACTTGTCAAGGACAGAAGGATCAGGTGGCGGAAAGCTGCAAGGGTGCAGTCGCAGATGAGGAGTGGTCGGAAAGAGCCTGGGGGCCGCATACCCCCGGGGAGCAGTGGAGACTTCCGGCGGCGCCGCCTCTGGAGGCTAGAGCGTCAGGCTGCGGACTTGCTTGTCCCACTTAGACTTAGAGCGACCCCGCCCGGGCGGCTGGGCTTCAGCTTCCTAATGTTTGGGCTCATGCCAGAAAGGGTTCACCTGCTCAAATCCCCGCTTTTTGTTTTCTGGGTCCCGGCAGCCCACAACATACATTCAGTCCTGTAGCGCTTGGCGCGGAAATTTAAACTGCAGCCTCTCATAGCTCCTTTCAGGGATCTCGCGCTTGGCTGACCCGCAGGGACGCGAAACCCCAGGCCACCTGACCCCCGCACCCTGGCCCTGAAATCTTGTGTTGCTCCTTTTGCTGAGAAAGCTGGCAGCAATAAAATTTATCTTATTCACTAATTATTTACTGAATCCAAGGAATGCACTGTAAGAAGAAACTGAAATGGCCCTTGCCTGGTAGCTCCATTAGAGGGCTGGCCCATATGCCAAGGTTGTGAGTTTGATTTCCGGGAAGGGCACATACAAAAGTCAACCAATGAATGCATTGATATCTCTATCTCTCTATCAAAAATGAATAAATTTTGAAAAATTAGAAAAAAGAGAATATACTGGAATGATCTTTGTTCTCATGGAATTTGATAGTAAAATAGGTAATAGTATTTACCTCAGAGATTTGTAAAGGATGCCAAATACTTAGAATAGTGCCTGGTGTCTTGTAAGTGCTCAGTAAACATTAGCTATTATTGTTTTCATCTTGATCATTCTGTAACAGAAAAGAAAAACTTTATTCTACTCTAACCATGAAACGAAATTAGAATAAAATGTACCAACATTTTATTCTTGATAAAAGGAACTCACACACTGCAGTTTCCTTATAAGCATATCGCAGGCATCAGCAGTTCCAGTTCCTGTTTGTACAAGAAAGGACCATGATGGTGACTCTGGTTGACCCAGCTCCCCCAAATGCAAGTATGGGCTACCACTGACCAGTGTCAGTATGCTGCCATTAAGGATCCATATTGGGACCAACAAGGGCATTGCCACTGATCTATTTGTTCTGCTTTCCCTCTCACTCTGTATAAAATCCCTGCCTGCACTGAGATGCTGAAATGGGCTTTGTAACAAGAGTCCCCCATCTTGACATATGTAATACTTTTAACAATAAAGAATAATCTTTAGGAAAAAGAGTCCCCCATCTTCTCAGGTGACCAGTACTTTTCACCAGGATCTGTCTCACAAGTTTGGTTTTCATGGTGTAGGCAGCTAAATCTTGGTTCTGATTACAATTCCATGATCATTATAGTCACTTATTATTATTTACTTTTTTAGTGTCAAGCTTGAAGTCCAAACACCTTTCCTCCATGAAGCAATGAGTCTTGGGACTGTTAGGTCACCTAAATTGTGTTCCAAAACCTAATCCAGTTCACTCTTCAAACCACACGCTTTTTCTAAGAAAAAAAAATAGATTTTATACACATACCCTGTATGGTATTGATATATTATCCATACTATAAAACTGTCCTAAGATATAGAACTTTAAAAGAACGAGATAAAAATATGAATATAAGTTCTATTATTTTCTTTCCATGCAGCAAATAAGTTTGTCATTCATAGATTCCATCACTTTGGAATCTATTGGCTAACTGAGCACATTATCATGGGGGCCTATCATTAAACTATGAATCCCCAGAATAGTTCTTTTACAAAGAAATAATATAAACTAATCATATTTGAGTTGCTTTAACATAAGGACTATCTAAATGATGTCTCACATCAGAGGAAATGAAGAAATAAAATAGTTATACATTGAGTAATCTTTATTGATCCAACATTGATGATTGACTTCTTAAATTTCCAAAGATTGCAATGCCTTACAACTAATTTGATATTTTATAAAATAAATAAACTAACAAAAAGTTCATGAGGTTTTGTATAGATGTACTTTATATAGTATTTATGAAAATGAACCCCAGATCAATTAGCTCTGGTACCATATCAGAAATAGAAACATACTTACTTTGTAAATAAGAAAGCATAAAATAGATTTTTCTGACCGTTTGCTTGAAAACTCTTAATTTACTTTCCTATCACTGGACTTAAATCTGCCAAAGTTTTATTTACATTTTTAATATGGTTTAAAAAATAGTCCACAGTGAATAATGTTACTATGTATCTACTCAATATTTATTCCCTTCTGATCTCTTTGTAACAAAACCCATTTTGTTCAGATAGCCACCCTACTCCCAATGATACTGATCTCTAAACCAGTCACCATTCAGAATTCGTCTAGGAATGACTGGTTATTGGTCAAGGGATAAGCAAGTGATACAAGTTGGCTTAATCAGACGTAGAAAGAACTTCCACTTCATGTTTAGGAGACAATTTCTAACATATCCTCTTGACATTGAAATATCTAGCCCGCACTGCCACTGGAAGCCATTTTGCCAACCACAGGAAATAAAGTTGTTCTGAGAACAACTAAATGAAGTGATAAAGATATCCCAGTCAGAGAAAGACAGGTATATGATTTCACTTATATGTGGAATCTAATGAACAAAATAAACTAACAAAATAGAAACAGACTTAAAGATACAGAGAACAGACTTACAGCTCTCAGATAGGAGGAGGGTTGGGGGACTGGGTGAAAAAGGTGAAGGGATTAAGAGGGAGAAACCAAAGAACTTATATGCAAAACCCATGGACACGGACAATAGCATGGTAAAGACCTGGAGGGCCGGGGGACGGAACTGGATAGAAGGAGGCAAAAAGGGGGAGGAAATGGGAGTTATTTCTAATACTGTCAACAATAATTAAAATTAAATTTTTGTTTAAAGAATAATAAACTGTGAGTGGTAGAAGCAATAGAAGCAAAGTAAGAAATAAGAAATTATAAAATATGTTAAAGGACTCAAATTTATAATTTAAAATAAATTAATTGAGATCATGGTCTAGTTGTATATTTTTAAATCTCAAATTTAAATTTTTCAGAGAAGTAGATAACAAAAGGAAGGCAGGAAAATAAAAATCAACTTAAAAAGAAACTGAGTTTCAGGGAGAGAGCTGGGGAAGACAATAATCTTGCCAAGTTCTTAATCTATTATAGTGATAATATTGTAATTAACTAATTATTAGTAAGGGGGGGGAGGACAACAGAGGAAAGGCCCGACAGACATTATAGGCTTGTTCCCTGAAAAACACTGGGAGAAGGGGCTGGACAAAGGAAAAATAGACACATGTCCAATAAAGTTGGAATGACTAGGGAAGGTAGTTGACTATCAATCACACCTGAGAATAGAGATGATTGTGGCCACTGCAATCCCAGGAAGATTTGGGATACATAATTCCCTGAACAAAGAAGCTTATTCCTCTTGTGCTCTTATGCTCTTGGTTCATTTTGTATGCTTGTCTCATGGCTCACGCTTGGCTTCCTGGCATTCACCCACATGCAATCGACTGCAACTAGTCTGATGCTACATGCTGGACCAGCTCCAACATGAAAAGGAATCTCTGGACACTGGTTTTGCCTCTAGCTCTACTAAAACCCCAGCTACATTCTCCTATGACTGCACTAAAAGAAATGGGACTTTAGAAATACAGGGATTTAATTCCGTGCAAATCAAAATCACTAGTCCCCCCTTAAAAAAAAAAAAAAGAAAAGAAAGAAAAAAAAAAGCCTCTTGGACACAGACAACATTATAGTGATTATATGATTTATTCATCAAGATAGAACATATGCCAAGCTATGAAACAAATCTCAATAAATTTTAAAAGATTGAAATTAGCCGAAAACCGGTTTGGCTCAGTGGATAGAGTGTTGTTCTGTGGACTGAAAGGTCCCAGGTTTGATTCCAGTCAAGGGCATGTATCTTGGTTGCAGGCACATCCCCAGTAGGGGGCGTGCAAAAGGCAGTTGATTGATGTCTCTCTCTCATCGATGTTTCTATCTCTCTCCCTTTCTCTCTGTAAAAATTCAATAAAATATATTTTTAAAAAAGATTGAAATTATGAATGTCTCTAATAATAATAGAATTAAATTAGAAATAAGTAACAGAAAAATATCAGGGGGGACCCTGAGTGTGTGTGTGTGTGTGTGTGTATAAAAGCCTACTATGTCAAGTGTCTGACCAATCGATTGACTGTTTGGTCGACTGCTTGACCAGTCACTCTGATGTGCACTGACCACCAGGGGACAGATGCTCCAACCAGTAGGTTAGCTTGCTACTGGGTTCTGGCCAATCAGGACTGGGTGAGACGGGCCAAACAGGCCCTGGAGCTCTCCCACAGTCCCTCTCCAGCCGGCCAGCCTCCATCAGCCCTAATCAGGGAAGAGTGAGACTGCCCCGATCAGCTCTGATCACCAGCCAAACCAAGGGACCCCACCCATGCAAAATTTTTGCACTGGGCTTCTAGTTTGGATATATTTAAGGGGTAACTTATATCTTTAAATATGTGTATTATAAAAAGAAGAAAGGTATAAATTATGATCTAAGAATCCACCTTATGAAGCTAGAAAAAAAAAATAAAGCAAATAAAGTCCAAAAAGGTGGGAGGAAAAAATAATAAAGAAAAAAGCAGAAATAAATCAAACAGAAAACAAATAATAGGGAGTGTTTACAAAACTAAAGATTAGATCTTTGTTGCAGTTTTTAGTTTTTATGCCTGTGTTCCTTCCTCTCTTTCTATTTCTTCTTCTTATACCAGTCTCTTTAGCATTGCTTGCATTCCTGGTTTGGTGGTAATAAACTCATTTAGCCTATTTTTTTTCTATGAAGTTATTGATTTCACCATCAATTTTGAATGATAGCATTGGTGGATAGTCAAGTCTTGGGTTCAGTCCCTTGCTTTTTAATATTTTACTAGAGTCCCAGTGCATGATTTCGTGCATGAATAGGATCCCTAGTCCTGGCTGGTGATCAGGGCTGATCAGGGACTTCTGGCTGCCAGCTGATCACTGAGGCCTTCCTTCATTCTGTGCCTTCCCCTAGTGGTCAGTGCATGTCATAGCAAGCGATTGAACTCCCGGTCTTCCAGTCAAACTCCCGAGGAGACACTTTGCATATTAGCCTTTTAGATAGATAGATAGATAGAAAGATAGATAGATAGATGACTGATAGATAGATAGACAGATAGATAGATAGATAGATAGATAGATAGATAGATAGATAGATAGATAGATTCATGCCACTCTCTTCTGGCCTGATGTGTTTCTGTTGAGAAATCAGTTGGTAGTCTATTAGGAGTTCCCTTGTAGGTAACTTTCTGTCTCTCTCTTATAGCCTTTAAGATTCTTTCTTTGTCTTTAATGTTTACCATTTTAAGTATGATGTGTCTTGGTGTGGGGCTTTTTGGGGTTCATCTTGATTGGGACTCTGCTTCCTGGACTTGCATGACTTTTTTCTTCCCCAAGTCAGAGAAGTTTTCTGTCATTATTTCTTCAAACAGTTTTTCTATTCCTTGCTCAGTTTCTTTTCCTTCTGGCACCCTATTATGCAGATGCTGTTTCATTTCATATTGTTCCATAGCTCCCTTAAACTGTCCTCCTCCTTTTTTTTATTAATTTTTTTATACATATCTCCCCATTGCCCCCCCTCCCTCCCAGATATAACCAACCCCCCCCCTCAGTGTCTATGTTCATTGGTTATGCTTATATGCATGCATACAATCCTCCTGCTTTTTAATTTTTTCCCCAATTGCTTCTCTGAATGGATGCTTTTTTCTACCTTGTCTTCTAACTTACTGATTATGTCCTCAGCTTCTTCTGGTCTACTGTTGAATCTTTCCAGGACATTCTTCATTTCCTCTGGATTCTTATTCATGTTGGTGTATTTCTCATTCAGCTCCCTTTAATTCTCATTAAGTTGCTTGTAATTCTCACTCAGATGTTTGTGCATCCTTACAACCATTACTTTAAATTCTTTATCTGACAAATTACTTGCCTCCATTTCATTTAGTTCCTTTTCTGGCAATTCCTCTTTTTCTTTCATTTGGGGGGTTATTTCTTTGTCTTCCCATTTTAGCAGTTCAATAGTCTGGGGAGCTGGGTGAGCAAGGTGGGTTCAACGTGTTGTTCCATGTATTCAAAGGTAACTGGTTCCACTGGATCCCAGAGATTTGGCTGATCTTCTGGTGGCACCAGGTTATGCATGTCCAATATCTGTGGCAGGTCCCTGCACCTGATGTGCCTCAGGTCACATCTACTGGGCAGTGTCAGGCAACAGGGCCATTTGCCCAGGGGCACCACATATGACACAGTGGGTCATAGTGACAGGTCCCTGCATCTGGGGGCATTGGAATCACCCTGGCAGAGCTGGATGCACCATGTTAAAGTGGTGGGACCAGTTATCCAAGAGCACTGGGTCAGGCATGCTGGTTCAGGGTGGCAGTCTCTGTATCCAGCCTGGGCATGTGTCAGGGTAGTGGGGCAGGCTTGGTGATGCTCTGCTGGTGAAGGCGTCAGGCCAGAGCCCCCCTTGCCTCTATGGAGTGGTGAACTGGCCCCTCTGATCACAGAGAGAAGAGTCAGGCTGAACACTCTGATATTGAGGAGGTTGGTCAGTCTTTCCCCTGTGGAGGAGGTGGCCACCCAGTTACTGACTCTGCTTCCTGAGGTGGCGGGGCAACCTGGGCACTCTGCTGCCAAGGAGGAGTTGGGTCGGGTACCTTATTAGGAAAAAATAGCAGGGCTGGCCTGTCGCACTGCCATTGAGGAGGCTGGACAGGTTGGGTGCTCTGTTCACCAGGGGCAGGCCCCACACACTGCCAGTAAAATCAGCCAGCCACTCCTTCACAGTTCAGGCTAACTGAGCTGGTATGACTGATCTGTGTGCCTGGGGCTTCAGGGCTCCCTGTGACCCCCTCAAAATGGTAGGCTCTTCCCCTGAAGTGGAAAGAGGTGCCCGGCCAGCAGCACACTGCTTCTCCTACCTGGAGCACCCCAGTCACCTCCTTAAGTTCCCATTCCCACAAACAGATGCCCTCCCACTCTCACACCCACACACGCTCTCCCGCTTCCACATTTACTCTCATTCCAGACCTACCTGCCACCACGTTCCTATCTTTCACCATCTGTTTTTACAAATAAAGTGTTGTTGGAACATGACCACACCCATTCATTTGTATGTTGCCAATGGTTGTCTTCACCAAACAACATAGAGTTGAATAATTGTGATAGAGCTCATATGGCCCATAAAGCTCTAAATATTTAATATCTGGCCCTTTACAGAAAAAGTATGCTGTCTACTATCCAAGAATGTTGCAGTTGAGGGAAAGCCTTTGTTATCTAAGGACATGACTTGGAAATTGTACACGTCACTTCAGTTCACGTACTTTCAATTAGGACTTAATCTCATGACCTTGCTGAAAAGATGGCTAGGTAATGCACTCTGTCTAGGCAGCATGTACTCAGCTAAAATTTGGGCACAAAAAGTAGAAGGACATTGGAGTTGATTAGTACTTTCTACCTTGGCATTCTGTTTATAGCAAATTGTGATTATTAGCTGAATACAGCAAACACTTCAAAGGAAAGTAGTAGACATCTTCCTGTTTTCCAATGCAAGCAATAGCAGATGAATACATTTCCATATGTTACTTTAAAAATTAAGATTTGAGTTTGGCAAGAAAAACGGTAATGATAAGAGTTAAATGTTCAAGGTCATAAAAATGATGAAGAGATCAGTACTTTACCCCCTCCTAATGTCTTAGAAGGGCAACCTTAAAACTTGAAAGAGGCCTGAACTGCAGTGGTGAGTGATAATGATTGCCTGATAATAGTCTTAATGACTAGATAATGATTGCCTGATAATAGTCTTAATGACTAAGCACATTGCCAGGCTATTGAAAAGCAGAACTGGTCCAGGGGAGATTTGCCACATATTGGTCTGGTAGATTATTTGGGGTCACAGCCAAGAATTTGAAAGCAGAAGGAAGAGCAGAGTTGAGTCATGCCAAAGAGCATTTTTCCTAATGAAGTTAGTACTTTAACTAGAGCCAAAAAGGAAGTCTGAGTTCCAGGCTAGGGGTGCAGAACACTGAAATGGGGTAGCTAATGCTGATTGTTTAGAAAGCATTATTTTTATAGCTAGTATATGAATATTTAGTGTTTTTACCTACGCCAAATTCACTCTTCCTGGTTTTGATACTGTTCCATTTTCTTTCAAAAGAACTCCCTCCCCCTAATCAGTCCACATGCTTTATACCTAGTCCTCCCAAATTAAATTACTGCATTCTTTGGGATAATGATTAACCCAGAGATAGGTACATAATCTACACAGATTCAAGGACTTTACACAGCTCTGAGAGTAAAGCAAGTACTCTTTGCCACTGGTTTTGAATTTGTGAGGATATGAAAAAATGCCTGTTGCAGAGAGAATCCAAGATGGCCGCATAGGTAAACACATACATGGCTGCCTCGCACAACAATTTCAAAATTACAACTAAAAAACAGAATTGTCAGCATCCACAACCATAGGAAAGCTGACTGAGTGGAAATTCTACAACTAGAAGGAAAGAGAGGGGCTCACGGAGACCCAGAGGAGCTGCAGAAAGCTGAGATGCAGAGATACGTGCATGGAGAAAGCAGGTGCCAGAGTACATGGCTGGCTTTCTCTGGAGGGAGGGAGACGGAGACTCCCAAATGCATTGAACCCCTTATCCTACGGCACTGAACCCCAGGTCCAGGCAAGACTCATAGGGGGGGAGTGTGAAAAGGGATAAGTGCACGGAAATTTAGGGGAGTTTTGAAAGGGCAGAAGTGTGTTGGTGTGAACAGCACTGTGCGCAGAAGACCAACTGCTGATTGTGCCGCTGGCTTTCAAGTGTGCCACTTTTAACTCCACTAAACCCCAGTTTTGGGTGAAACCCTGGGGACCCAGACTCATATGATCCCGGAGTGCAGGGGAGCTGGAAAGGCAGCTGTCTAGAGGCACTGAGCGCGCACACAGGGACCACTCCAGCGACTACCCAGAGTCATGTGAGACCCAGGGGCCGTGGAGGGCAGAGCCGACTGGAAGGCAAGGCAATCCATTAAACCCTGAGACTCAACCCATCCCAAGCTCAACAGAGAGGCTTTTGCAGTTTTGCAAGTCTTGTATTATAAGGCTGAATCCAACACAGAAATTCTCCCAGCATAGTGAAAATGCTGAGACAAAGGAAGAGATCACAAACAAAAGAAATGGAGGAAAACAAATGACTGGATATAGAGTTCAAAACCACAGTTATAAGGTTTTTCAAGAATATCTTAGAAGAGATGGATAAATTTAGCGAGACCCAAGAGGAGATGTAAAAGGACCAACTAGTAATGAAAAAGGACCAACTAGAAATTCAACATACACTGACTGAAATAAAAAATATTATACAGAGGAAGGCAAGAATCAAGTCAAAAATTTGAAATATAAAGAAGCAGAAAACACTCCATTGGAAAAGCAAGAAGGAAAAAGAATTCAAAAATGTGAAGATAATGTAAGGAGCCTCTGGGACAACTTCAAGCGTACCAACATCAGAATTGTGAGGGTGCCAGAAGAAGAGAGAGAACAAGATACTGAAAACCTATTTGAAGAAATAATAACAGAAAACTTCCCACATCTGGTGAAAAAAATAGACTTACAAGTCCAGGAAGCACATAGAACCCCAAACAAAAGGAATCCAAAGAGGACTACACCAAGACACATCCTAATTAAAATACTAAGAGCAAAAGACAAAGAGAGAACGGTAAAAGCAGCAAGAGAAAAACAGTTAATTACCTACAAGGGAGCACCCATATGATTGTCAGCTGATTTCTCAACAGAAACTATGCAGGCCAGACGGGAGTGGCAAGAAATATTCCAAGTGATGAATAGCAAGAACCTACAACCAAGAATACTCTATCCAGCAAAGCTGTCATTCAGAATTGAAGGGCAGATAAAGAGCTTCACAGATAAGAAAAAGCTACTCCAAACCAGTATTATATGAAATGCTGAAAGGTACTCTTTAAGAAGAGGAAGAAGAAAAAGGTAAAAGGTAAAAAATTATGAGCAACAAATACATATCTATCAACAAGTGAATCTAAAAATTAAGGGAATTAAAAATTTGATCAACAGAATAAACTGGTAAATGTAATAGTATCAGGAGCACAGAAAGGAGTGGACTGATAATTCTCAAGGGGAAAAGGGTGAGAGGGGTGCAGGGAGAGACTGGACAAAAATCATACACCTATGGATGAGGTCAATGAGGGGGAGGTAAAGGTAGAGGGAGGGGTGGGAGCTGGGTGGAGCGGAGCTATGGAGGAGAAAAAAGAGAAACAAATGTAATAATCTGAATAATAAAGATTTAATTTTTAAAAAATGCCTGTTGTGGACATCAAAGATACTCTGTTCAAGGATTGAGCCAAGGAGGAGTGGTTGATAGACATAGTCAGAGAAACCAGGTTCTGTGACTTCACTTGCAGAATTGAGTCCAGCTGTGCCTGAAGCCAACACTACCCCTAGAATTTTGTTAATATCACAAACCAATACATGTTATTTCATTTAAACTGTGGTAGGTTGAATTTTCTCCCACTTTCAACAGAAAAGTATTTAATACTACTAAACACTTTAACTACATTATATCATTTAATTTCAAAGCACTTACGTGTCATAGGTATTATTATTCTCATTTTAAATGAGGTAACTGAAACAGAAAAATGTGGTGCCTTGCACAGAGGCACAGCTCACTGAACAAAGTTTTAAGGTCATATCTAGTTACAAACACCCCTCACAATGTAGTAAAAGTCCCTTTCCTTATGTGTAATCTGCATATAAATAATCAATTAACCAAAATGTAAAGTGGATAATTAATTTAAAATGATATGCAGATATCTCACATTTTAACTTAAAACACAAATGTTTGTTTGCCAATCTTTTCTATAGGTTCAAGGCATTCATTTGGGTATGTGACTAATGATTAGAGTTTCATATTATCTTTCTTGCTTGAACCATGCCAGGCTTCATGAAAAACTTTTAAGTATCTTTAAGATACTTTCAAAGCAATTTAAATGCAGAACCCAATATTTTTTCTTCTAATAGTTTACAGTTCCTTGCCCATATTTAAATCAACAGCAAGTGGTGTTGTTTTTTGCATTAATTATTTGTTTTATATATTTACTTAAACTAGTTAATTACAAAAACTAATATAATTGGCATTGGCATAAACAGACTGTATTAGTGAAACCAGACAACCAGTGGGTCCAGGCTGCCTGTCATTAAGCCAATTAAGCAAAGACAAGGTCGAATCATATATGAATGTTTATTCCAATAATGCCAACAGTCTGGGAAAACATTACAGGCATGGGGAAGTAGGCAAGGTGGTTACAGGTTATAGGCAATTCAGTTGGAGGTAGAAAAGGCTGGCTAAGGATAGGCAACTCCAGGACCAGATTATTTCAACCAAACGGTTGTTAATTTGTCCATGATAATAGGCAGTTCCTGGAAAAGGAAGATGGACTGCATTCCAATGTTAGGTCCCATGTCCCGAGGCATACAACTCTCAGCCAAGTTAAAATGTGCTTTCTCTAAACAGAACAGAACAATGATGGTTAACTTTCCTTTCCTGTTATTAATATGGTTATCAGTTCTTATAATTATAGCTCATCCCCTCTATTCTATTTCTGTCCCTAACATTAGTTTTGTGTGGCTGCCACCACAAACTGAATGACTTGGAAAAAAAATACCTGTCAATCTTTGTGATTCATAGCTATGGCTAGAAGTCTGAAATCAAGGTATCATCAGGGCCACGTCCCCCATAAAACTTGTAGAACAACTATTTTTCCTTGTCTTCTACTAGCTTCAGATAGTTTGCCAGAAATCTATGGTGTTGCTTGGCTTGTAGCTGCTGCACTTTAATTCTGTCTTTATATGTCTGTCTTCCCCATCTGTTCTTTTTTTTTTCCATAAGAACTCTAGTGATACTTTATTAAAGCCTACTCTAATTAATACCATTGTAACTAAGCTAGTTATTAATAACAGGAAAGGAGCAAAGGAAAAATCAAATATTATAGGCATGTTATTGGGGCAATTTCACGAGGAAGCTACAGCTTTACACTCCCTCAGGAGCTACTGGTCTATTCCCTGCATATCCCTGGGGCAAGGGACTGGACAGGGAGGAGAATAGAGGCATGCCCAGTAAAGTTGGGGTGACATCAGGTAGGCACTTGTCTGTCAGCCATACCTGGGAACAGATTATTGGCCAGAATGGGTGTGGCCACGGCAAGGGCATGGACTTTAGAATATTTAATCCTATAAACCATGGGGAAACTTTATTTCTGCCAAGTGCCATTTGGATATTTATAACGTCATTCGAGGGCTATGCAAAATTATCAACTTAAAAATTAGCCTGCTATATTTGGTCAAACATTTAATTGACTCACTTCTAATGCCTTGGCAGGGCCAGACCGAATGATTTCAAGGGCCATATATGGCCCACAGGCCAGACATTCCCCATCCCTGAAAACAAAGGAGTCCACTCTCTTGGTTCCTCTATGTTCTTGGGACTTTTACTGATTGGGGTGCTCTTTCTTGTATTTGCTCACATGGCCAACAGCCATGTGGACCCTACACACAATAGAATAATGGACTGAAGCTAGCCTGTTGCTGAAATGGACCCAGCTCCAACATGAAAAGGAAACTGGACACTGGCTTTGTTTCTAGCTCTACTGAAATCCTGCTAGCTACACTTCTATGACTGGACAAAGGGATATGGAACTTTGGAGTCCCAGGAATGTAATTTCATGAAAATAAAGCTTTCTACCATATCACATCATCCTGTGGGGGTGTTTGGAAATGCTTATTCCAGTGGTACCCCAAGAACCCACCTCCCACTAGCAGGGGTGGGAAGGTAAATGATGAGGCAGGTAAATGATTGTAACCATTTTTCTGGGCAGGCCATTTATATAGCCTATTAGACCACTGTGGGTTTTTTCATTTTTGTTTTTTACTAAAAGGAGGTTGGTTTTCCTAAGCAGTATTATCTTGGAAGTGAGGAGTCTCTCCAAATTTTAAAGAGGATCCAGGTGCAGCTCTCTCCAGAATGCAAGGATGTCTTCCTATATAACAAGGATGTGGCAATGCATTTTCAGCTGTTTGCCCCTCACACTCAAAATTTTAGAATATTTAGATGTGTTTCTGATGTCCTCAAACTTCTCTGTGTCTATAGACAATGTCACATTTACTCATCCTATTTTTTCTTTATTTTTGAGCTGATCACTTCTACCTACAGGATATTGTGCAGTGTCCCTTCTGCAGGTAGTGCCACAGAGAGGTTCCTATAGAGGCCAATGCATGCTGGATACTGCAGTCTCCTTGTTCTATTAGAGAAGATTCCTAAACTACAACACCCTCGAAGCACTGACATCTAGAAATGTTTACGTAACACATTTCCCTAATATCCTGTACCAGTGCTCACAATATGTGTTCAATAAATATTTGTAGAATGATGAACTTTATTTTGCTGTGAAGTGGCAGAGAGAATAAATCCTGCTAACCATTCTATTTGGTTACCTATATTTTCCAACCGGGCCTGAAGTTCAATGGAGCCAGAGGACTAATTCTAAAGCACAGCAATAAAGCCTTAAAATCATACTCAGATGTACTTTTGGAAAGGAGCTGGAGCTTGATCTGCTCTAAAATGAAGTTATCATGGTGAAACTAAGGCTACAGAAACCTTTTTTTTTTTTTAATGAGAATAGCATAGAGAAATATAAAACTCAGTAATTTAAATATAAGTTTTCTATCTTTAATCACTGGATCATGTGATTCTGCATTTGGTAAGGGCCTAGGGTTAGGAGTCATCATCTCCAAGTCTTAAAAATCAAATAGGTTTGGGCATTTGAATGGAACAAAGTGCAGCAGGTAGCAGAGCTTGGAACATGGCAGGCATCAGCTGCCATGGTGGGGTGGTGGAACAGGTGAGCAGGGACACCAGATCAAGGCAGGGTGCAGGTCATTATCATCAGGGCAAGCCTCTGGTGATTACTGAAAATTCTTTGCTCCCATGTGCCGAGGTCCTGCCAGGTGCTCGCACCTGCTGCTGGCACTGGCCCCATTCTTACCAGTTCCTGGCACTGGAGCCGCTGCTCATTCCCGCTGCCACCACCCAATGCCAACCCAATCATTCGGCACTTTTGGTGGGTGCAAGCAGTGGCTGCTGGCCCCAAGGGCTTCTCCACCACTCCTTGCTCCTAAAGAGCGATCTGGCAGCAGCAGCAGCAGCTGCTGCTTGCCCCTACTGACGGCAAAGAGTGATTGGGGCCAGGGCAGTCAGCACATGGGAGTGGTGGCAGCGGGAGCAGGGCTGCTGGCTGACAGGGGACTGGGAGCCATAATGGGAGGGGCCAACCAAGGGTGGGGAGAATGGGCTAAGACCCATCCCTGTACTCCCCTCAGCCTCGTGACCCATAGCTCCTTTCAAGGTGCACAAATTCGTTATCCCTAGTATTAGATAATGCTATCAGAAGAAATAATGCAAACTAAGGGACTCAAGACCAGGGCAGGTGGCAATTTTTAATGGAGTGGATGAAGATAGTTCTCATTGAGGTGGAATTTAAACAAAGAGAAGAGTTTAAATTATTATTTTTAAATCTTTATTGTTAAAAGTATTACATAGCCATACAGTGCAGAGATCAGCCAGTGCAAAGGCCCTACAGCAGGAACCTGCCTGCCTCATCTTAGGAATAGCAAGATGGATGCAGGGACTGAACTGAGCCAGAGTGAGCCCAGGGGAGGGTACCAGTAAATGAGGCTGTTAATGGAGGAAACAGATCATGTGAGGCCTTGTAGAATCTTGTAAGGGTTTGGCTTTTAATCTGAATTAAATGGGTAATCACTGGAAGATTTATGCAGAGAAAGAACATGATCTTTAATTTTGTCAACGCTTATCTGGCTGCTGCATGAGGATAAACTGCAAGAATATCAGGAAGGAGACTACTTCAGTGACTCAGCTGGGAGATGAAGAAGGTCTGGTTAAGAACCATTCAGACTTTGGATATGCTAGGAACATCTAGTCAGCAGAATTTCCTGACCATGTGCTCTTGAAAAGAATATATATTCTGTAGTTTGGGAGTGACAGAATCTGTAAATGTCAATTAATTCCACCTGATACACAGTAGTGTGTTGTTTAGTATCCTTTGTTCCTTGTGGTTGTTTTTTCTAGATCTACAAATGATGTTAGCAGCAAGCTAACCCACTGGTTGACTGTCTGCCCCCTGGTGGTCCATGCACATCATAGGGAGCAGTTGAGCAACCTTAGCATATGATTAGCATATTACACTTTGATTGGTTTGAACAGTCAACTGGTCAACCTGACAACTGGACACTTAAGCATATTAGGCTTTTATTATATAGGATAGTACTAGAAGTCTTAGCCACAGTGATCAATCAAGAAGAAAAAATAAAAGGCATCCAAATTGAAATAGGATGTAAAACTATTATTTGTACATAACATATTGGAGAAAAGTGGAATCCTAGTACACTTTTGATGGGAATGTAGACTGGTGCAACCACTATGGAAAGCAGTGTAGAGTTTCCTCATAAAATTTAAAATGGAACTGCCATTTGACGCAGCGATCCCACATCTAGGAATATATCCCAAGAAATACCAATCACAAAGAATATATGCACCTCCATGTTCATAGCAGTGCTGTTTACAATAGGTAAAATCTGGAAACAGCCCAAGTGCCCATCAGTAGATGAGCGAATAAAAAAGATGTAGTACATTCACAAAGTGTAATACCATTCAGCTGTAAAAAAAAAAAGAAGGATCTATTATCCTTTGAGTCAATATGAAGGGACCTGGAGAGTTTTGCACTAAGCTAAATAAGCTTGTTAGAGAAAGACAAGTATTACATGATCTCACTCATTTGTGGAATCTAGTGAACAAAATAAAGTGATGAACAAAATACATCCAGAGACTTGAAAGCATGCAATAGACTGACTAATTTCAGAAGGAAGGGGGCAACTGGGAAGAGTTTAACCAAAGGACGTATACGCATATATACATAATCCATGGACAGACAATAGTGTGGGGGAAAGCCTGAGGAGAAAGAAGGGGTAGGATGGAGGGGTCTATACGAGAAATAAAGGGAACATCTGTACTACTTTCAACAATACAAATAATTTTTAAAAAGAATTCAGGTTCACAGGAAAAAAATACATATACAAACCTATATCATTGTGATACACCACTTTAACAAAGTAAAAATAAAAGTCATGATCGTATCAATAGTTACAACAAAAGCATTTGAAAAAGATGTAGCATCCATTTATAATTAAAACACTTAATAGAATGGGTATAGAATAAAAGTACCTCCAAAAAAGAATAAAATTACCTCAACATAATAGGGGCTATCTATGGCAAACCCTCAACTTGTGTACTGAATATTGAGTAGCTAAAAGCTTTTCCTCAGGTTAGGAACAAAAAAGGATGCCCACTCTCACCACTGTTACTCAACATAGTATTGGAAGTCATGGCCAGAGACGTTAGGGAAGAGAAAGAAATGAAAAGCATCCTGATTGAGAATGAAGAAGTGAAATGGTCACTTTTTGCAGATGACATGATGTTTCATATAGAGAACCCTACAAACTCCACCAAAATTACTAGGAATAAATAAATACAGTAAATTTGTAAGACATAGAATCAATGTATAAAAATCTATTATGTTCCTATATACTAATAATAATATTTCAAAAAAAAAGAAAAATCATTTGCAATCGTAACAAAAAGAATAAAATATCTAGGTATGAACTTAACGAGAGAGAGAGAGAGTGAGAGAGAGAGAGAGATCAACTGCTTGCCTCTTGCATATACTTTATGCCCTTGACCAGGAATTGAATCCCGTGACCCTTTGGCCCTCAGGCCCACACTCTAACCACTGGGACAAACGGACCAGGCCAGGACCGGTCCCTTTTTTTTTTTTTTTTTTTTTCTATCAGTGGCACAACCCTTTCTTTAAAAAAAAAACAACTTCCAGCCTTGAGAGTTAAAATTTTGCTGTTTAACACCCACTGCCACTCACCGCTGCCAAGCAGGGCGCAGGGAACAGTGCAGCGCACAACTGCGAGCAGTGCTCACACGGCAGCTCGCAGCCCTGCAAATCCTGGCTCAGAGCTGGGTATAGGCGGAGTCTCCTCCTCCCCCAGGTTCCCTGCTTTCCTTTCCGCTGGCCGGGGCCCCACCTCCTCCATGCAAGCGGCCAATCCCAATCGGCCAGTTCGCGGGGCAGTGGCGCACGCAGCCTGGGAGCTTCTGAAAAAGCTGAGTTTGCGCCCAGCGGCAGGTAAGGCACTTGCCGGGCGTGGGCTTCCCTGCGGCTCTAGAGACCCTGCGGGCAGCACCTTGAAACATGGCCTGCGGGAGACCCGCACCGCCAGGAGCGGGCTGGGCCTGGGCCTGGAGCCCCTGGTGCAGTCTTGGCACCACACCCCAGCCCTCGCGTGGGCCTGGCAGCCTGAGATAGAGACATACTCCCTGCTCGTAGCGAGTTTGACTCAGTGGAGACAGTGTGGGCCTGCGAACTGAAGGGTCCCTGGTTGGATTCCAGTCAAGGGCAGATGTTGGGGTTGTGGGCTCCGGTCCTCAGTGGGGGGCATGCAGGAGGCAGCCCATCAATGATTCCCTCTCATCATTGATGTTTTTTCTCTCTCTCCCTTCCTCTCCCTTCCTCTCTGAAATCAATAAAAATATTAAGAAAAAAAATGTGGCTTTCCACATTAGAAACAAAAACAAAACCCCAGGGAAGCACTTTCTAAAGTAAACAAAAGACAAACTATTTGAAAAGTTAAATCTATATTTTGTTTACAAAATGTTTATGGTTTTGTTCTTATGTTGACATAACTCTGCTGCCTAGATCAGTGGTCGGCAAACTCATTAGTCAACAGAGCCAAATATCAGCAGATTGAAATTTCTTTTGAGAGTGGAAACCGACTTCTGCCCCTTGGCCACAAAGTTTCAATCGCACTGTATCTGTGGGACCTCACGTGGTATTTTGTGGAAAAGCCACACTCAACGGGCCAAAGAGCCACATGTGACTGGCGAGCCGCATTTTGCCGACCACTGGCCCAGGTCGTCTAGGCGGGTGGGTTTGAGAAAATTGGTTCTATGAAGATATCTCCAGTTTAGGGTGCTGGCAGGGCCCTGGGAATCTGAGGACATGCCAGGGAGTTGGGATTCAGTCCTGCCCAAGACACTCAACCTCTTTGACAGCACTTTTTTTCTTTTTTTTAAATATATTTTATTGATTTTTTTTTTTTTTTACAGACAGGAAGGGAGAGGGATAGAGAGTTAGAAACATCGATGAGAGAGAGAGACATCGATCAGCTGCCTCTTGCACATCCCCTACTGGAGATGTACCCGCAACCAAGGTACAGGCCCTTGACCGGAATCCAACCTGGGACTTTTCAGTCCACAGACCAACGCTCTGTCCACTGAGCCAAACCGGTTTGGGTACAATGTGCTGTCGTTTTCTGAGTACAGGCTTTTACCTCCTTGGTTAAATTTATTCCTTAGTACTTTAATTTTTGTTGCAAATAATAAATGGGATTTTTTTTTTTTAGTTTCTTTTTCTGAGAATTCATTATTGGCATATAAAAATGCCATTGATTTCAGGGTATTGATTTTATATTCTGCTATGTTGCCAATTCATTGATTAAATCTAGTTTATTGGTGGTCTATTATGTCATCTGTGATTAATGACAGTTTTATGTCCTCCTTTTCAATTTGGACGCCTTTTATTTTTTCTTCTTGTCTGATCACCGTGGCTAGGTTTTCCAATACTATGTTGAATAAGAATGGTGAAAGCAGACATTCTTGTCTTGTTCTTGTTCTTAGGGAAAATAGTTTTAGTTTTTTCTCATTGGGTATCATGAAGACTGTAGATTTGTCATATAAAGGTTTTAGTATGCTGATGCATGATCCCTCTGTTCCCACTTAAGAGTTTTTTAAAAAAAGGCTGTTGGATTTTATCAAATGCTTTTACTGCATCAATTGATATGATCATGTGATTTTAATCTTCCAATTTGTTTATGTGATATATCACATTCATTGATTTTCAAACATTGTACTAGCCTTGCATCCCTGGGATAAATCCCACTTCGTCATGGTGTATGATCTTTTTAATGTATTGCTGGCTCTGATTTGCTAATATTTTGATGAGGATTTTAGCATCTGTGTTCATCAGGGATATTGCCATGTAATTCTCTTTCTTTGTTGTGTCTTTATCTGGTTTGGAAATTAGACTAATGTTAGCCTTGAAAAAAGAGCTTGGAAGTGTTCCTTCCTCTTGGATTTTTTGGAATAGTTTGAGGAAGCTAGGTGTTAGTTCTTTGAATGTTTGGTGAAACTCCCTTGTAAAACCATCTGGATCAGGGCTTTTATTTCCTTGGGGTGTTTTTTTACTCCTTCAATTTCATTATTAGTTATTGGCCTATTCAGGTTTTCTGATTCTTTCTGATTGAGTTTTAGAAGATTGTATTTTTCTAGGAATTTGTTCATTTTGCCCAGGTTGTCCAGCTTGGTGAAATATGGTTGTTCAGCGGTTGCAGCACAAAATCAGCCCCAGACTGTAAATGAAGACTCATTGATGAAAAGTGCTAACCTTACACATAAACTGGAAAACCTGGAAGACAGAGACATGTTGGATGGTAGTTTTGCTAAGTGGAAACAGTCAAAATTGGAAGAAGATGATGCTCCAGGATCCCTTTCCTTTGTGACAGAAGACTTGGCAGAAAACATTTCTACTCTACCCCTGGCTGTTGTGCCAGAGAACTTGAATAGCTCTGCTGTTATCACAACCTTTGAAAACTTCACTAGAGAACTGGATAGAAAATGTGAGCTTAGGTACAAAAGGAGTGCACTTTATTCAGAATATGCAAAGCAAGCACCGAATTGCCTAATAAAACTTCTAAACCAGATACATCACTGTACGCTGAATAAACTAGAGCAGTTTAATACTTTTGTTCTTCGATAGCTGACCAGCCTTGAGAAAGATATGCAGGCCTTGAAATGCCTTGAGAAGGATGTTCTGGAGTTTTGGGGAAAACAGACTGCTGATCTGAAATCATTCTGCGATCTGCAAATGCTGAGGCTTAATGCAATTCAGCCTTCCTGAAGAAAGCCAATGTCCAGTTTTATTATAGCATTTCTGGGATGCCTATGCAATCCATCTTTTGATGAGAACCTGGAATAATGGACAATTTTCCAGGAAAATATAATTTAACAAAAGAGACTCTTGAATACACGGTATAATAGGCAGATATTCATAGAAGAAATAAAGTTCATAAAGAGCTACCCTACAAATATGTATGGTCCAGATTGCAAAAAAAAAAAAGAAAAGAAATATAGTTGTTCATAGTTTTTTTTTTTTTTTTTTATGATCCTTTGTATTTCTGTGGTATCAGCTATTCATTCCCCTCTTTCTTTTCTGATTTTGTGTATTTGGGTCCTCTTTCTTTGTTTCTTGATGAATCTGGCTATTATTTATCTTTTCAAAGAATTAGTTCTTGGTTTTATTGACCTTTTTTATGTTTTGGGGTTGTTTTTTTTTTGTTTTTTTTGTGTGTTTTTTTTTTGTCTTGAAGTCATTTATTTCCACTCTGGTCTTTATTTCCTTCCTTCTTCTTACCCTGGGCTTTGTTTTTTTTATTTTAAATCTTTTAAGTTGCAGAGTTAGATAATTTCTTAGAAACTTTTCTTATTTTTTGAGATAGGCCTGTAATGCTAAGAACTGAGGACTGTTTTCATTATGTCTCATAGATTTAGGATTATGATGTCTTTATTTTCATTTGTTTCCAAAAAGTTTTTCATTTCTTTCTTGATCTCTTTGGTAACCCATTCATCGACACTAATAAAAGAAAAAGATACAAAATGACCATATCTTTGAGATAAGTGGTGTGTGATAATGTTCCAAATCTGAAATCCCAGTGCTATCCCTTGCAGCTGGATGGGTGGAGGTTGGGTGAACTGATGGCTGTCTAGAGCCTTTGTTGTTTTGTTTACCCAGTAATGGTGATTGGCATTCATCAGTGGCCTTCCTTCTGTATTTCTATCCAACGCTAGATTAGCCTGTCACTCAGGGAAAAATGTTTCTCTTGTACCAGAGCTCAGGTTTGCAAATAATGTGCTTTGCAACCTGACACACTTTTAGGGCCTGCGTCTGTCTCTGGGGAGATGAGTGGAGGCAGGCTCTGGGAATGTGAGGGGAAGTGGTCAGGTTCTGTTGCTTTGTTTTCCATCTGAAATTGATAGATAACCATGTCTGCATCTCTGTGCTTTGTCCCTGCCTAGGTTCCTGGATTCTGCTGCATAATATACTGGCCACTCCCACAGAAATACTCACTCTATCAACTTCCTGTTGAAGGAAGAGCCAGTGGCAACCTGATTCCTCCCCTCTCCGAGCTGTGTCTCGCAGTGAGCTCCATGCTGGGAGCTCCAGGCTGCCTCCCTAGTATCATCTCAGCTCTTCTCCCTTCTAATCTCCCTAGTTTGCTTCCACTTGCCCACTTGCAGATGTTTATTTTTTTATTTTTATTGAACTTATTGGGTGACATTAGTTAATAAAATGGTCTGAGTTTCAAGTTCAGTTCTATAATACATCAACTGTACTTTGTGTTCACCACCCAAAGTCAGGTCTCCTTCTATCCCCATTTATCATCACCTCTTTACCGTCTGCTACCTGGTTATTATCCTTTCCTTCTGGTAATCACCAAATTTGTCTGTGTTTGTGATTTTTTTTTTTAACCTAATTCCTTCAGATATTTCAATGTGACATGTTGTGTGTTGAGCAGGGAATTCTTTGTTGAATTATAGCTGTTCAATTTGTTGAAATCTCAAGGAGCAATCCCAGGGGGACTCATATGCCACCATCTTTCTGACATCCAGTGGTGACTTTTTTTTTTAACTTTTGGGTAAACCACTGCAGACTGACATGCCATTTGTCATGATGTAGTAATACAGGAAATTACTCAAGAGATCTTTCTTCTTCTTCCCTTCCCCTTCCATTCAAATTTAATGATTTCCTCCTTCATGTGTGTTTTGTTTTGTTTTGTTTTTGTTTTTGTTTTGGTGCTAGTGACAGAAATAAGTAGCAATGGAATTGTTAGGTAAGAGGTTGTGTGTATTTGGACTTTTAATAGATGTTGCTAAACTGCCTTCAGTAGAGATAGTAGCCACCTCTGGGCCCCTAATAATGTCAGGGAATGTATTTCTCCCCCTACTTTGACTAGCACACTGTGGAACACATTTTGGTATCTTTCAGTTTGATAGAGCATCTTGGTAAAGTAATAATTTGCATTCAGTTATCATGACTAAGGTTGAGCGTTGTTCAACCTGTTTAAGAGTCACCTGAATTTCCTATTCTTGGAATCCAAGAAACATCATATAGATGAAATAGACCTTTAAGGTGAAGTCCAACTGCTCAGCCTACAAATGATGAACCTGTTTGCCATGGTCACTTGGCTAGTCTTTGACTGAAGCAGAACCAAACACACCAGGGCTCCTAGTTATTATAAAAAGCTCTTCTGGTGACAGTAAGGATTTGTAAAGGACTCTGTGGCCATCTGGGATTTGTTTCTAGAATTAGAAAGTCTGGAAATTACAGTGCAATGTCACAGTGCCTTGACTGTAGAAACAAGTGTTTTTAGCCACCCTGAACTTCAGATACCTCGTCTGTAAAGTGGAATTAATACTAGGTTTTTTGTCAAGGTCTCAAGGACTAGGGTTAATATATATAAAGTAGCTGACACCAGTAGGCTCACCACTCTTATCACCTTCCTCATATTTGTGCTTTTTTGTTTGTTTAAATTAAGACAGAACAGTTTTAATTTTCTTATATTTATTGATTTTGCAGAGAGGAAGGGAAAAGGATAGAGAGTTAGAAACTTCGATGAGAGAGAAACATTGATCATACTGGGAATTGAACCCACAACAAAGGTACATGACCTTGACCAGAACCAGTTTGGTTCAGTGGATAAAGCATTGGCCCACAGATCTCCCGCAACTGCCCTCCCCTGCAGGCCTGGTCATTCCTAACTGCCCTCCCCTGCAGGGCTGGTTGCCCTAACTGCCCTCCCCTGCCAACTTGATTGCCTACAACTACCTTCCCTGCTGACCATCTTGTGGCAGCCATCTTTGACCACTTGGGGGCATTTTGTGCAAGGGCGTGGGTGTCAATTTGCATATTACCTCTTTGTTATATAGGATAAGTCCTCTGGAACTCAGGTAGGAGGGGGAAAATATATGTATTTCTTACTGCCTTGTTTGTCCTCATAAAACATGGTTATATACAAAGCTATCCTCTCTGAGCACCAGCTTTTGGAAGTGCATCATTCTTTCAAGTACACAGAAGTATGATATTCACAGCTATATTCCAGTGTAAGGGATGAACTTTGGGGACTGGAAATGGTCTTCTTTACAGAAACATCACTGGCATAATGTCCCAGGGAAGTCAGCCACTACCAGCCTCAGAATCATACATTGGTCAGGTATCTGTGCTGGAGGGCACAAAGTAGTAAAGGCATTTGGGGAGTATGTGGTCAACAGGACAGGAAATAGTAGAGAAGAAAGTGGGACTGACCAAGTGGAGCATCTGCATGGAGTTTGGGGCAGGTGCCTCCAGGTTCCTAAACCTCTACTTTTTTTTTTTTGTCTTCATAGCCACTGAAGAAGAGACCAAGATGAATGCAGAGGTGAGTTCTTTAAAAGTGCCAATTTAAAGAATGCTTTTCTTGCAGTGTTCCTCATTTTTTCTTCACAGAGTATCTTCTCTCCCTACAGAGCTTTCAGAAACATCAGCACAAACTTGAAAACATTTCCCCTCCAACATGGTCTGGGTAATATGGGAAGAATTAGGCCCTTCTGCATTCTATTTTTTTTTTGTATTGATTTTTAGAGATAGGAAATGGGTGGCTGGAGGGGGAGGCAGGGGAGAGCAAGAGAGTGAAACATTGTTGTTAGAGAGAAACCTCAATCTGTTGCCTCCTACATGCATCCCGACTAAGAATTAAATTCACAATCTAGATATGTACCTGGATATTGAGCCTGCCACCTTTTAGCGTAGAGAATGGCATTTCAGTCAACTGGGTACTTTGAGTCTTTTAAGTAATATGACTAATTCATCCAAATTGTTGAATTTCTAGCTATAAAGATATTCATAATAGTCTCATATTATCCTTTCAATATTTGATGATTCTGTGGTAGTGCCCCTTTCCTCACTTTTGATATTTTTTCTGAGCTGCCTGGATAGATGATCTCGAAAAACAATGAATACATAACAACCAACATTCAGACAGCTACTACACAAGGCCATGCCACCAGAACCAGAAAACGTAGTAGCGCTACCTAATACATAGAAACAAACACAGGGAAGCAGCCAAAATGAAGAGACAAACATGTCACAAATGAAAGAAATGGAAACAAGCAAACTACTGGATACAGAGTTCAAAACCATGGTTATAAGGTTACTTAAGGATATTCACGAGAGCTTCAAAGGACTTGGTGAGACTTTCAAGGATCTCAGTGATAATGTCAAAAACATGAAAAAGGACCATTCAGAAATTAATCATAAACTAACTGAAATAAAATAATTTATAGGGATTCAATAGTAGAGTAGAGGATTATGAAAATCAAATCAATGATTTAGAATTCATTCAGTCAGAAGAGCAAAAAGGAAAAAGAATCTAAAAATATGAAGATAGTGTAAGGAACCTCTGGGACAACTTCAAATGTACCAATATTTGCATTATGGGGTGCCAGAAGAAGAAAGGGAGCAAGATATTGAAAACCTATTTGAAAAAATAATGACAGAAAACTTCCTCTACCTGGTGAAAGAAATAGACTTACAAGTCTAGGAAGCACAGGGAGTCCCAAACATGAGGAACCCAAAAAGGTCTGCAATAAGGCACATGATAATTAAAATGCCAAGGATTAAAGACAAAGAGATACTCTTAAAAGCTGCAAGAGAAAAGCAGTTAGCTCCAATATGACTGTCAGATGATTTCTCAACAGAAACTTTGCAGGCCAGAGGGAGTAGCAAGAAATATTCAAAGTGATGAATAGCAAGAACCTACAACCAAGATTAGCCAGAAAAGCTCTCATTTAGATTGAAGGTCAGATATAGAACTTCACAGACAAGGAAAAGCTAAAGGAATTCACCACCACCAAACCAGTATGACATGAAATGTTGAAGGGTATTCTTGAAGAAAAAGGAGGAGAAGGGTGAGGAAGGAAGGAGGAGTAATAAAATAGAAAAAGTAGGAACAATAAAATGGCAATAAATACATATTCACAATTGAATCTAAAAATAAAAATAAATGAACAAGGAATCTCAAAAACAAAATGAACTGATGGATAAAGTAGAATCAGAGGCATGGAAACATGGAACAGACTGACAATATCAGAGGGAAGGGGGAAGGATGGCCTGGTAGAGATTAACTAAAGAATTTATATGCATTACCCATGGTCACAAACAATAGGAAAGCCTGGGATTGGGGGCGGGGAGGGGGGACCACATGGAAGGGGTCAATGGGGTAAAAATTGGTGATATCTGTAATTTGTAATAGTCTCAATAATAAAGGTTTAAAAAACAAAGGAAATGAGCCCTGACTGGTTTGGCTCAGTGGATAGAGCATCAGCCTGCAAACTGAAAGGTCCCAGGTTCGATTCCAGTCGAGGGCATGTACCTTGGTTGCAGGCATATCCCCAGTAGGGGGTGTGCAGAAGGGAGCTGATTGATTTTTCTCTCTCATCGATGTTTCTAGCTCTCTATCCTTCTCCCATCCTCTCTGTAAAAAATCAATAAAATATATTTTAAGAAAAGAAATAAGCAACCTGTCCTGGCTAGCATTTCTCAGTGTTTAGAGCATTGGGCCACTCACCTAAGGGTCAAGTGTTCAATTCCTGGTCAAGGGCACATACTTGGATTTCAGGTTTAATCCCGGCCCCTATTGGGGTACATACAAGAAACAGCCAATCAATGTGTCAAGGTCTCTCTCTCTCTCTCTCTCTCTCTCTCTCTCTCTCTTTTCCTCTCTCTTTTTTTTTTCTCTCTCTCCCTCCTCCCTCTTCTTCCCTCCATTCCACTCTTTAAAAATCAAAGGAGAAAATATCCTTGAGTGAGGATTAACAACAACAAAAAAGAAATGAGCAACTATGCCTATTAAATAAATTGAGCCTGTAGTTAAAAACCTTTCTTCAGAGAGAAATTGTGCTAGATTGAAAATGCAGGTTGCTATGATGTGAAATGCCTGTGCACAGAGACCTTTGTCAGGGAACTGCAGGGGCTTCCAGGAGCTGAGGGCCTCTCCTACAATCATGAGGATCTGAATTCTGCTGGCACACCCACCCCTTGAGCTATGGATGAGAACATAACTTGGTCAGCCATGTAAAATATGAGCAGAGGACCCAGTAAAGCCATGTTTCGATTCCTCACACACAAAGAATGTGAGATAATAAATTTGGCAAAGAATCATAGATTGGTGTACTGGGCAGACTCCTTCCCCATCATTGATAGCAGAAAGACATTGTTTATCATTTTTTAACTCAGTGAATTCCTGTTTCCCTCACACACAGCACCAATAAACTCATTCAGCATTGGCATCCAGCAGCAACTCTAGTTTGAATGATTCAAAATCAGCCACTCCATCATCTAGTCAAGAAACATTGTCTAGAACTATCAGTTCTTCCTCAGCATGATTGAGGACACATACCCTTCTACATAAAAACCAGACCTGTAGGCTAATCAATTCCTACATTCAATGCAAAGAAATGTAGACAACTAATTTCTTGAGCAAGCTCTTCTAGCTAGATTCCTAGTGTAGCCAGTTTTCAACCCAATGCAGATGCTGTGGTGGCTAATTCTTATTATGCTCTATTATGTGCAATTTCAAGCCACAGTTTAAGCTCAGGCAACAACAAATGTCAGCCCAGCCCACTCTACTGCTTCACACTTCCTGAAGCTGGCACATGTCCCTAGAGAATAATACCCACCAGCTCCAAACCTAGTAGCTCAAGAAAATTAACACACACGAATGTTCAAATGAATGCACAGGGAGGTCCAGTGCTAAATGAAGGTGTCAGTTGAGACTTGCTAGACAGGATGTACATTCCCAGAAGATGCAGTTCTCTTTAGCAATGAATATTTTATTTTTCTTCTTTAATCAGCTCATTATGGTAATGGAAGAGGTACTGGTTTATGTACAGCAAATTGGATGATTTTCTGTTAGGAAGGAAGGTGGTCAGCAGCAGGCTCCTTATAATAATGCCAAAGTTAACAATAATGGGAAACTCTCTAAAACTTGAAGAAATGTGTCATTTTATGAATGATGGGCTTAACAGTGAGGGTGAGGAGGTGCAGAGGAACATGCCCGTGCAAATTTAAGACCTGGATTGTTGGCTTCAAAGTGGTCTGTTATCACTGCCTTCTTTTTCAATCAGAGTTTATATTCAACATGAGAGGCCCGGTGCACGAAATTTGTGCACAAGGGTGTGTGTGCCTCAGCCCAGCCTGCACCTTCTCCAATGTGGGATCCCTCTCACAATCCAGGACTGCTGGCTCCCAACTGCTTACCTACCTGCCTTCCTGATTGCCCCTAACTGCTTCTGCCTGCCAGCCTGATCACTCTCTAACTTCCCTCCCCTGCAGGCTTGCTAACCCCTAACTTCCCTCCTCTGTAGGCTTGGTTCCCCACCCCCAACTGCCCTTTCCTGCAGGCCTGATTACCCCTAATTGCCCTCCCTTGCAGGCTTGATCGCCCCCAACTGCTCTCCCTTGCAGGCTTAGTCTCTCCCAACTGCCCTCCCCTGCTGGCTTGGTCACCCACAACTGTCTTCTCTTGAAGACCTGGTCCCTCCCAACAGCCCTACTTTGCTGGCCATCTTGTGGTGGCCATCTTGTATCCACATGGGGGCAGTCATCTTTGACCACATGGGAGCAGCCATCTTGTATGTTGGAGTGATGGTCAATTTGCATATTATTCTTTTCTTAGATAGGATAGAAGCCTGGTGGATGGGTGGGGGCCAGCTGGTTTGCCCTGAAGGTATCCCGGATCAGGGTAGGTGTTCCCTTGGGGCGTGGGATGGCCTGGGGAAGGGGCCTGTGGTGGTTTGCAGGCTGGCTACACCCCTGGTGACCCAAGTAGAGGCCCTGGTATCTGGGATTTATTTATCTTCTATAATCGAAACTTTGTAGCCTTAAGCAGAGCCAAGCCTCCTGCTAACTCGGTGGCCACAGCCAATTTTGGGGGGATTTATTTATCTTCTATAATTGAAACTTTGTAGCCTTGAGTGGAGGCCAAGGCAGGCCAGGGCTGCAGGAGCTTGGCTTCCTCCATTGCCAGAGGCAACTCAAGCCTCCTGCTCTCTCCAGCTCTGTGGTTGCTGCCATTTTTATTGGGATTTATTTATCTTCTTTAACTGAAACTTCGTAGTCTTAAGTAGAGGTCTGCACCAGCCAGGGTGTGCAGAAAGCTTGGCTTCCTCCATTGCTGGGGAAACCCAAGCCTCCTGCTCTCTGTGGCCACAGCCATCTTGGTTGGGTTAATTTGCATACTCGTTTCTGATTGGCTGGTGAGTATAGCTTGCGAATGTTGCAGAGGTATGGTTAATTAGCATATTACTCTTTTCTTAGATAGGATTATTTTGTACTAGAGGCCCAGTACATGAAATTTATGAACCTAGGGGGTGTCCTTCAGCCCGTCCTGCACTCTCTCCAATCTAGGACCCTTCAAAGGATATCCTACTGCCAGTTTACAGGGATCGGGCCTAAACTGGCAGTTGGTCATTCCTCTCGTAACCCGGGACTGCTGGCTCCTAAACACTCACCTGCCTACCTGACTGCCTTATTGCTCCTAACCACTCTGTCTGCCAGCCTGCTTGCCCCCAACTGCCTCCTGCTGCCAGCCTGCTCACCCCCAACTTACCCCTTCCCTGCTGTCCTGATCACCTCCAACTGACCCCCTCTAACCCCCTCTGACAGCCTGCTCATCCCCAACTGGTGCCCCTGCTGGTCTACTTACCCCCACCAACCTCACCCCCCAACCCTACCAGCCTGATCACCCACAACTACCATTCTCTCTTGGCCTCTAACCACTTCTACCTTGGAACCACCACCATGGCTTTGTCCAGAAGAACGTCCAGAAGTTCTCCTGGAAGACCTCTCAGTCTACTTAGCATACTATCCTTTTATTAGTATAGATAGAGGCCTGGTGCATGGGTGGGGGCTGGCTGGTTTGCCCTGAGGGTGTACTGGATTAGGTGGAAGTTCCCTTGTGGTGTAGGGAGGCCTGGGTGAGGGGTCTGTTATTGTTTGCAGGCCAGCCACACCCCATGGGGTGAAGGTCCCCACTGGGGGGACATGACCAGCCTGGAGCTGGGGGCTGTTTCCAGGCTGGCTATACTTCCTTCAAGGTGGGGGTCCCCCCTAGAGTGCCTGGCCAACCTGGGTGAGGGGCTTATGGCTGTTTGCAGGCTAATCACAGCCCTTTCAGGGTGGGGAGGTGGGGTACCCCTGGAGTGCCTAGCCAGCCTGGATGAGCAGCTGATGGCTGTTTGCAGGCTGGCCACGCTTCCTGGTGAACCAAGCTCCTAGCTTCTCCTTTTTTTTTTCTTTTTTTTTTTCCAGCGCCTCCTTGAGTGGAGGCCAGAGCCGGCTGGAAGCAGGTATCTGGGATTTATTTATCTTCTATAATTGAAACTTTGTAGCCTTGAGCGGAGGCCAGGGTGGGCCAGGTCAGTTGGGAAGCTTGTCTTTCTCCATCACCTGGGACAACCCAAGCCTCCTGCTCACTCCAGCTCTGTGGCTGCACCATATATGTTGGGTTGATTTGCATACTCACTCTAATTGGCTGGTGGATGTAGTGGAGGTATGGTCAATTTGCATGTTTCTCTTTTATTAGATAGAATTAGCTTCAAGTATACAGCACAGTGGTTAGACAATTATATACTTTACAAAAATGTCCCCCCAAGTACCCACCTGGCACCATATAGTTAATACAATACTAGAGGCCTGGTGAATGAATTCATGCACCAGTTGGGTCCCTCATCCTGGGTTGCGGGATCAGGCTGAAACCGGTTCTCCAATATCCTCCAAGTGGTCCCAGATTGCAAGAAGGTGCAGGCTGGGCTGACGGACCCCACCGGTGCACAATTGGGACCGGGAGGAATGTGGAAGGTTGGCCAGCCAGGGAGTGGCCACAGGAGGGCTCCAGGGTGTGTCCAGCCCAACTTAGTCCCAATCAGCTGGACCCCAGCAGCAAGCTAACCTACCAATCAGAGCATCTTCCCCTGGTGGTCAGTGCATGTCATAGCAACCGGTCAACTGGTCAAATGTCTTCCCCCTGGTGGTCAGTGCATGTCTTAGCGAGTGGTTGAGCAGCCTTAGACTATCATTAACATATTACACTTTGATTGGTTGAACACGCAACTGGATGACCAGACACTTAGCATATTAGGCTTTTATTATATAGAATTTGGATTATACATATAAGTGCAATCATACAGAATTTGTCTTTCTCTGACTTGTTTCATTTAGCATAATACCCTCTAGGTCCACTCATGCTTTTGCAAATAAGAGTTCATTCTTTTTTATAGCCTAGCTGTGTTCCATCATGTGTATGTACCACAACTTTTTTATTCACTCATCTATTTATGGGCACATGGGTTGCTTTCATATCATGACTATTGCAAATAATGCTTCAATGAAAATGGGGTTGCATATATTCTTTTGAATTAGTGTTTTGGGTTTCTTTGGATATATATACTTGGAAGTGGAATTACCATGTCATAATGCGATTCCATTTTTAATTTTTCGAGGAATTACTACATGGTTTTCCATAGTGGTTGTACCAATCTGCATTTGCACCAACAGAGCAATAGGGTTTTCTTTTCTCCATATCTCCACCAATACTTGTTGCTTGTTGATTTATTGATGATAGCCCTTTGACAGGTATGAGATGGTATCTCATTGTGTGTGTTTTTTTATATACTTTATTGATTTTTTACAGAGAGGAATGGAGAGAGATAGAGAGTTAGAAACATTGAACAGCTGCCTCCTGTACACCCCTGACTGGAGATGTGCCTGCAACCAAGGTACGTGCCCTTGACCAGAATCGAACCTAGGACCTTTCAGTCCGCAGCCTGACACTCTATCCACTGAGCCAAACTGGTTTCGGCTCATTGTGATTTTGATTTAAATTTTTTTGATGATTAGTGATGTTGAACATCTTTCTTTCCTTTTTATTTATATAATACATGGTGTACTTTTATTAAGCAAAAAGGTTTTCTAGTATATATACATAGTATATATAATATACAAAGTATATATATTCTATATATGTATGCATGTATTGTATACTTAATACTTATTTGTTCTAACAAAACTTTATATCCCTTATTATGTACTAGATCTTTTTTTAAAATTTTTTTATGAACATCTTTCCATATGCTTATTGGCTAACCGTGTGTTCTGTTTGGAGAAGTATCTATTCAGGTTTTCTGCCCATTTTTCAATTGTATTGTGTGGGAACCTCTTTCTGTGTCCCTTGTGGTTCAGGGTTCCTGGTTCAGGGTTCGGGTTCTGAAGGAGGCCGCACGCAAACGAAATGAGAGACTAGAAAGCATTAATTTGGCGATATTGGGGGGCCAGGAGGGAGCCTTCCTCTAGTGCAGCGGTTCTCAACTGGTGGGTTGCGACCCCTTTGGGGGTCGAACGACCCTTTTCACAGGGGTCGCCTAAGACCATCGGAAAATGCAGATATTTACATCAGGATGCATAACAGTAGCAAAATTTCATGGTTGGGGGTCACCACCACATGAGGAACTGTATGCAAGGGTCACGGCCTTAGGAAGGTTGAGAACCACTGCTCTAGTGGAAAGGACTACCACTTGCTCTGGCTTTTTTCTCCCTTTTATTAAGGCTTTGGGACACACCAATAGCCTTTAGGCAGGAAATAACAAAACAGAAATTAACATGAAACAAACAGGTAGAGGCTGCTTCAGCTAACAATGTTTTCAACTAAACAGTGAGTGATTAGCTCTGACCTTTCAGAGCAATTAAGGTTGACCAGCCTTCTGGTTTCCTGTTCACATCCATTTAGTGAGAACAATGTTTGGTTTCTGACAGATTGTTTGTTATTTTTTGGTGTTCAGTTGTATCAGTTCTTTATATTTTTTTTGATACTAACACCTTGATGGAGTTGTTGTTTGCAACTATCTTCTTCCATTCGGTTGGTTGCCTTTTTGTTTTGTGGGCAGTTCCATTTGCTGTGCAGAAGCTTGTTAGTTTAATATAGTCCCATTCATTTATTTTTGCTTTACTTTCTTTTGGGGTCAAATTCATAAAATCCTCTTTAAGACCAAGGCCCATAAGTTTAGTACCTATGTTTTCTTCTATGGAATTTATTTTTTCAAATCTTAAATTTAAGTCTTTGATCCATTTTTATTTAATTTTGTAAATGGGGACAAACAGTATTCTAGTTTCATTCTTTGTATGTTGCTTTCCAATTTTTCCAGCACCACATATTGAACAAACTTTTTCTTTCCCAATGTATTATTTTTTGGTTCCTTTGTCAGAAGTTATTTGCCCATATGTATGTTAGTTTATTTCTAGGCTCTCAATTCTGTTCCATTGTTTTGTGTGTCTGTTTTTCTGCCAATACTATGCTATTTTGATTATTGTCACTTAGTAGTATAATTTGAAGTCAAGGGATTTGATACCTCCAGCTTTGCTCTCTTTTCTCAGGATTGCATTATCGATTTGGGATCTTTTGTAGTTCTATACAAATCTGATAATTTTTTAAATTACCTTTAAAAATGCCACTAGGTTTTTATGAAGATTGTATTAGCTTTGTTTACTGTATTGGATAATGAAAGGTTAAGGTGAGTGGTGTGCAGGCAAGGCTAAATAGCCATCTCAGACAGTGATTAAAGAAAATTTAAATTTATTTAAATGAAAGGGAATGGGGGAATGGAGATATCCAAAGGGAAGGGTTACACAGTAATGAGTCAAAGGGTATTGGGTCCATGAAGGCAGCAAAAATATTCTTAGGGCAGTGAAACAAGGAAAAGCATAGAGGAAGCAACAGGAGAGCCTAGGCTGGGCTGCTTTGGCTCACTGGGAAGTCAGAGAAAAGGGATCCTGGAGACAGGTTCAGGGGGTTAGCCTAGGAAGAGCTACAGCTGCCCATTGCTTCCTGGTTGCAAGTCTCATGGGGTCTCTTAGAGGTTAGGGGACACATGCCTGTGCGGGGAGGAGGAGAAGGAAATGACATTGGTGGGCTCCTGGGATGGAGAGCAGGAACTGGGTCCGTTGTCCTGAAAGCGTATTTATCTCTTTATTGCAGGTGGAAATCTTAGGGGAGCTCTCAGGGGAGGGTCTTAATAAAACATTAATCATCTTTCCAGGTATCGTGGTCTCCTCTGGTTGGTTGTGACAGGGCAGAGGGTCATTAGTCAATGTAGCTGGTCCTAAGGCAGCCACAACATCACTTGTCTGGTTTTGCTGCTTTTCTGGACCTGTAGCTGAAATGCAGCTGAGACCTATCTTTAGGAAGGAAAATATCAGAAGGCCTAAACCGCCTGACCAGTGATATGAAATATAAGGGGTCCAAACTGCATGGCCAGTGATATGCTAGAGGAGGATAGGCTACCCTGAGGGCAAGGATCATGTTTTCCCAGTTTTGCCTCTCGTTAGCATCTGGTGCTTTCTGGCCTGGTGAGTTTCTGTACCTGGCCCATCATCCTTACTCTACTTATGTCTAACAGGTAATATATCATGTTAACTTTGATTCTTCCAATTCAGAACACAGAATATCTTTACATTTATTTGTGTCTTTTTCAATATCTTTTAATAATACCTTGTGGTTTTCAGTGTAGGTTCTTCACATCCTTTGTTAAGTTTATTTGTAGGTATTTTATTCTTTTTGTTGCAACCACAAAAGGAATTGTTTTTTTCCATTTCTTTTTTTGAAATGTCATTGTTAGTATATAGGAATGAAATAGAATTTTGTACATTGGTTTTGTTTCTGCAACTCTCCTGTTTATTGTCTCTAACAGTTTTGTGGTAGAGGTTTTAGTATTTTCTATATAAAAAATCAAGTCATCTGACAGTTTTACGTCTTCGTTCCCAATTTTATTTCTCTCTTTTGTCTGATTGCCCTGGCTAAGACTTATAGTACTATGTTAAATAACAGTGGTGAGAGTGGACATATTTTTTCCTTATCTTAGAGGAAAAGCTTCCAGTTTTTCACCAATGAAGTATCATCTCACACCTGCTAGAATGGCTATCATCAATCAATCAATAAACAAGTATGGTGAGGATATGGAGAAAAATGAACCTTAGTACACTTGTGGGAATGCCGACTGTGCAGCCACTGTGGAAAACAGTATGGAGTTTCGTCAAAAAATTAAAAACGGAACTGCCAGTGATGCCACTTCTGGGACTATAACCTAAGAATCCAGAAATAGCAATCAAAAAGAATATATGCACCCCTATGTTTGTAGCAGTATTATTTGCAGTTCTTAAGATATGGAAACAGCCTAAATGCCCATCTGTAGATGGGTAGATTTTAAAAAAACAAACCTGTAATACATTCACACAATGGAATACTATGGGACTATAAATTAGGAGTTCTTAAACTTTGCAACAGCGTGGAAGGACCTGGAGATTATTATGCTAAGTGAAATAAGCTAGTCAGAGAAAGACAAGTATGATATGATCTCACTTATATGTGAAATCTAATGAACAAAATAAATTGATGAACATGGATGCATGGAACAGAATAACAGATCTCAGAGGTGGGGTGGGAGGTGGAGGGGATGGGAAGAGATTAGCCGAAGAACATATAATGCATATATGCATAACCCATGGACACAGACAATAGTGAGGGAAGGTCTGGAGTGAGGGGTAGTGTGGAGGGAGAAAAAAGGGGCAAAATGCAGGACATCTGTAATATTGTCAACAATTTTTTAAAAAGATGCAGGATTCCAGAGGGTGGATGAGCCGGATTCTTGAGGGCTGGGGGGATGGGGGGTGGGGGTGGCAGTGCGGGGAGGTGGGTAATGCTTTTCCCCATGCTGATGGCGCCGGCAGGTGATTGCTCCTTGCAAGAAAAATGGCTGCTGTGGTATGAGAAGATGGCCTAACACAGGGATCCTTGCAGCCACTCTGCCATGTCTCTTCCCAAAGCCGTTTTTCCCAGTCTCTCCTCAGGTGATTTCAGTCCATATCACCCTCTCTCTGCTGGAGCCCAGGGTGAGTGGCTGGCAACAGTTTTGCTCATTGGCCCTTTAAAAGGGTGGCTTTGTCTCCAGCAGACTCACCTCGCTTGGTGGACAGGAACCTCTCAGCCTTTCACAGCTCCATGCTACGTTCCGGGAACTGTTCCCCATGAGGCTGGTAATCCAGGCTGAGAGTGTGGTCTGGTATCCAGGCTTCAGGCCTCACAGGTTAACCTGCAATTGAGATATCCCTTCTCTAACCTTGGCCTTTCTCCCGTGGGATGGGGCAAGTTTCTTACACATCTAGGCCTTCCTAACAGTCTTGAGGTAGCTTCTTCTGATAGTTTTTGGCATTCAGGTAGTCTTTAGTTGATGATTCAGAGTGGTTGTTCCTTAATTTAGTTGTGATTTCTTACTTCTGTTCTGGGAGCAAGCAAGGTCCCCCTACTCCGCTGCCATTTTGAACCCTGCCCATTTTTCAGTTGGATTGTTTGTCTTCTTGGTGTTAAGTTGTATGAATTCCTTATATATTTTGAAAATAAACCCCTTATCAAATGTATCATTGGTAAATATGCTCTCCCATACAGTGGGTTCCATTCTCATTTTATTGATGGTTTCTTTTGCTGTGCAGAAGCTTTTGATTTTTTAAAATTTATTTGTTGTTATTGACACTATTACACATGTCCCCCATTTTTACCCCCCTTTGCTCACTTCTACCCAACCCTGAGCTTCCAGTCCCCAGTACCATTTGTTTAATTTTTTTTAAATTTCCATTGCCCTAGGAGATATATTGGCAAAAATATTTCTGTGAGAGGTGTCTGAGATTTTACTACCTATGTTTTCTTCTAGGATTTTTATGGTTCCCCAACTTTTATCCATTTTGAGTTTATTCTTGTACATAGTATAATTTGGTGGTATAGTTTGGTGTATAATTTTCCTGCATACACCTGTTCAAATTTCCCAATACTACTTATTGAAGAGACTGTCTTTACTTCTTGTATGCTCTTGGCTTCTTTATCAAATATTAATTGTCTAAAGTGGCATTGGTATATTTCTGGGCTCTCTGTTCTTTCCATTGACCTATATACTTGTTTTTATACCAATATCAGGCTGTTTTGATTACAGTGTTTTGTAATATAGTTTAATATCAGGTTTTTTGATTTCTCCAACTTTATTTTTTCTCAAGTTTATTGCAGCTCTTTTGGGATCTTCTGTACACATTTTAAAAAAAATATTTGACCTAGACCTGTGAAATATCCCATTGGTAGTTTAATAGGAATTGTATTGAACCCTGGACTGTTTTTAAACCCTACCTTGGTTTCTTGTGTTTTAGCCTGAGAAGAAGTTTGGCGTAGTAGTGGTGGGCGTTGGCAGAGCTGGCTCTGTGCGGATGAGAGACTTGCGGAGTCCACATGCTTCCTCAGCATTCCTGAAACTGATTGGCTTCGTGTCCAGGTGGCTCACACTTGCTTTTCACCTTGTAATTCATGGAGAGCCCAGTGGGATGGAGAAGGCCTTGGGATACAGAGATTCTCCTGACCCAGGAGAGAGAATCAGCTCCACAATTATTTCAGAAAACTTTGCTCAGCATTAGTTTCACAAGATCTCAAGTTCAGATAGGTCTGGGAACTGAAGCATGTTGGGGTGAACAGTGAACCAGCCTAGAAGGGACTACAAAGGCAAAGGAGGGAAGATGAGCACAAGGTCTGTAGTCACACAACGGGCACAGGGAAGACAGGGAGGGCTTTCGATTGCAGCAGTTAATCATTACTTCACTTACCCATGTGGTAGCCCTGAGCTTTATGATCCTTACTGACAATTTGACCTAGATACCATTACCATTATCAACTCCACTTTTTTTTTAAATACATTTTTATTGATTATTTTTACAGACAGGAAGGGAGAGGGATAAAGAGTTAGAAACATTGATGAGAGAGAGACATCGATCAGCCGCCTATTGCATGCCCCCCACTGGGGATGTGCCTGTAACCAAGATACATGCCCTTGACTGGAATCGAAGCTGGGACCTTTCAGTCCACAGGCCAACGCTTTATCCACTGAGCCAAACCAGTTTTGGCAACCCCACTTTTAAGAAACTGAACCACTTTGAAAGGTTGAGTCATTTGCCTGAGGTCACACAGCTGGAAAATCTAATTGGATTTGAATGTAAGTCTATTTGATTCCAAGGCCCATCTTTAAATACCATGTGTTCTTTTTTCCTTTGATAATTTTGAGCCCCACTTTTTGGGGGCTTCATTTCTGTCATGAAACAAACCAAAATCAAACTTATCATCACTTTTATTATTTATTGCCCCATGTTCAGCTCTTTTCTTTACACCTCACTGCTTCTCACATACATACTGCTCACCAATATCATTTATCAATATTAATTGTGAACTAGCTGCAGGCATTGTGTTGGCTGAGGAAATGTGGTGGTGAGTAAGGAAGGCATGTCCCTACTTTCTAGTGGTTTAGAGAAATCAAATAAATACGTTTAGAAAGCATAATTAACTTTTGATAGTCCGTGCAGATTCTTTTAATTTGTTTGTTAATTTAAATATATATTTTTATTGATTTTAGAGAGGAAAGGAGAGGGTGGGAGAGAGAAACATCAATGATGAGAGACCATCATTGATTGGCTGCCTCCTGCACAGTCCCTACTGGGGATAGAGTCCGCAACCTGGGCATGTGCCCTCGACTGGAATCCAACCTGGGACCCTTCAGTCCACATGCTGATGCTCTATCTGCTGAGCCAAACCAGCTAAGGTCTTGCAGATTCTTTTAATTTATGGGGCCTAGTTTCTTCCAGTTTGCCTGTTTCAAAATTTGGCTATTCCTTTAAATATTTAAAGTGGGTGTCACTAGAGTGACTCAGAAGTGCTGGGAATCTGCCTATGGTCAATCCTCTCCTCCCAGTAAGATTCTAAGGGGGCTGCATACAAATGGGAGATCAAAAGTATCATTAGTCACACTATAACTCCCACTGTGCCCCTCTTTGAAGCTCTCATTGAGCATGATGAAGTGAAGCTTCTCCTTTATGCGTAAGCCCCAGTCCTCTGCCAACAGGCTGCCATGTCTAATGCAGTGGGAATTCCTAAAGTACCCAGATTGTGTGGGTAGATGGTCAGCTCATACCCACTGCTTTACTGCACCCTTGCCATTGTCACACTTTTCCCCTGCTCACATACCCTGTCCCTCATGGTCTGTCTGCTAAGTCCCACCTTCTCCCCAAGAAACCTTTTCTGAAACCCTAAACTAGATGTTTCCTGCCCTCCTCGAATCTCCCACATGTACTCCAGCACATTTCTCATGTTAGTCTTGTTGTTGTTATTTATGTATAGATGTGACTTTCTCTCTCTACAAGACTGTGAGCTCAATAGAAGCTGAGAACTTTTAGTTTATTGTTTATGATCCTCCCCATGGTGCCTACCACACAATAGACAATAAGTATTGGTCAAATTGAGCAGTGTAGATTGGGTAGCCCCCATAGGATGAAACCTGCCAAATCTTGCCCAAATGCCCTCTGCCTGCTGCAGCTTAAGTGGAGCTCTGCGATGGATGGGAGCCTTCTGCTGGCCACCCATCTCCTCTGTTACATCCTTCAGCAGAGGACTGCTCTATTGTTCCAGTGAAGGTACCGTGCAGAATAACAGGGTCCTCAGATCTAAGTAAGGAGTTTCTTCTTACCCTGTAAGATCAAAAGGTTTACAGTTCCTGTCCTGCTTCTGCTACTGATTAACTATGGCAACTACTGCCCCTCTGGGCTTTGTCAGCTCACCTGAAAAGGAGGCAGTGATACCTGCCTTCCATTGGCCATCACAAGGCCATTGATAGTTGTGAAGGAGCTTGAAGTCACACAGCAATTTGCACCTCTAAGGTGTTAGTATATTGGATTTGAGTTAGGTTTCATAGCCATAGTGTTTGGCCAGATACTTGGAGCTGGCAGTGATCATAGGGATTATTCTTCTTGAGGGAAAAGATCAATTTTTTATTTTAGATATTAAGTGATTCAAAGACTTCCACATCACACTGGTTGTTAGCAGTAGTATGAGCACTCAATGCTGGTCTTCTGACTTCAAACCTGAGGCTGTTTTCACTCCATCTTGGAAAATGCCCTGAAGTGGGGGGAGGAAGTTAATTTTTCCACTTCCTAAAGATGATCATCAATACTTTTTTTGGAGGAGGGAGAAAGATGATGCTTGTTTATTCTAAGTCGATGTCTACTTTTAAGTTCCATTTCTGTTATTTTCAAACAGACGTGAGCTCAAGTGCATTGATGAAGTCCAGCAGATTTCTTTGGAAGATGCTCTTTCTAGCCAAGAGGTTGACATTGCTTATATCTGCAGTGAAAACACCAGCCATGAGGACTACATCAGGTGGGTTTCAATGCAAGCAGTCTTTGCCTTGCACAGTAGTGCAGGACTATAAAAATGGGCAAACTGAAGTCTCTCAAATGGGTCTTAAAAGTTAATGGGGAAAATTACAATAGATCCATCACCTTTAAAAATTGTTGTTTGGGTGGAGGGGAGCAAAGAGAAGGGAATGGGGGATGTCTGTAATAATGTCAACAATAAAAAGATGGTCAAAACTTTCCTATTGGTTATAAATGTATAAGGAAATGAAAAATATAGTAAAGTTAATACTTCTTTAGTATACTATAATTTAAAACATTAAAAATATTAAGAATGAAAGTGTTTTATTTCTTTGTAAACATATTTATGAGAGTAGTTTGAACAGTATTTGCCTTTTTCTCATCATATAACTTAGGATATTGAGCCAGCATCTTTTTCGTGCTTTGGTGAATTGTCATCGTTTTTACTAAGTTTGAATAAGCTTCAAAAATTTTATCCTTTGCATTTTCAACATATGAAATATTTCTGACAGCAGCTTTACTATGAATTGGTTCTGCCATAAGATAAGTAAGGCAGTAGTGGTGGCATCAGAGAGGGAGATGACTGTTTGTACAGCAAGAGAATCGAGGTGCCCCCTGCCCAGCCTTTGAGTGAAAAGCCTCGAGCTCTTCAAGCATTCAGTGGGATTTGGCCTACAAGGTGGAGCCCAGGTAGGACCTAACCAGCTGTCTCCCTGAATATCAGCTTCCCTTCGAGGCCCTTACGTTAAACTGCATCTGCTGTTACCAGGAGCAAGGTGCTCCTTCTTGATCAGCTAATTGTTGGGTGGACAGAGTGTGTTTAGAAAAATCTTTCTTTGGTTTTCCTTAACCGTTTTTGGTACCAGAGTGGTGTTTTCTTTAAAAAAAAAAAAAAGTGATCATATAATTATATGCCTATACAGTTGACCTTTGAAAAACACAGGTTTAAACCGCACAGGTCCACTGACATGTAGATATTTTTCAATAAATACATTTAAATTTTTTTGGAGATTTGAGATAATTTGAAAAAATTTGTAGATAAGCTGTGTAGCCTAGAAAAAATAAAAAAAATTAATAAAAAGTTAGGTATGTTATGAATGCATAAAAAATACATTAGATGGTAGTCTATTTTATCATTTACTACCATAAGATATACAGAAATCTTATATAATAAAGATTATATAAATAAATCTTATATAATATGCTAATTAAACCAAACAGCAGAACGACTGTTCAGACAACGTTCTGGATCACTGTCCGGACAACTGTCCGGATAAAGCCGGGGCTGCAAGGGCCAGCTGAGGCTGCGAAGGGCTGCAAGGGTCAAGCTCCTTGCACAAATTTCATGCATTGGGCCTCTAGTCCTAGCTAATAAAAGAGTAATATGCAAATTGACTGTACTTCTACTAATACCCACAAGCCATGCTCACCAGCCAATCAGGAGTGAGTATGCAAATTAACCCAACCAAGATGGCTGTGGCCACAGAGAGAACAGGAGGCTTGGGTTTCCCTGGTAATGGAGGAAGCCAAGCTTTCTGCACACTCTGGCAGGCCCAGGCCTCCACTCAAGGCTACAAAATTTCAATTATAGAACATAAATAAATCCCAACAAAAAAGGCAGCAGCCACAGAGCTGGAAAGAGCAGGAGGCTTGGAGAAAGCCTCGGAGATGGAGAAAGCCAAGCTCCCACACCCCTGGCCTGCCTTGGCCTCTGATTAAGGCTATAAAGTGTCAATTATGGAAGATAAATAAATCCCAACAAAAATGGTTGTGGCCACAGAGAAAGCAAGAGGCTTGCCTCTGCTCAAGGCTACAAAGTTTATAGAAGATAAATAAGTCCCAGATACTAGGGCCTCTACTTAGGTCACCAGGGGGAATAGCCAGCCTGCAAGCCACCACAGGCCCCTTTCCCAGGCCGCCCCACACCCCAAAGGAACCCCCACTCTGATCCAGGACACCCTTCAGGGCAAACCAGCTGGCCCCCACCCATGCACCAGACCTCTATCCTATCTAATAAAAGAGTAATATGCAAATTGACCATCACTCCAACACACAAGATGGCTTCCCCCATGTGGTCAAAAATGGCCACCACAAGATGGCCAGCAGGAAAGAGCAGTTGGGAGGGACCAGGTCTGCAAGGGAGGGCAGTTGGGGGTCATCAAGCCAGCAGGGGAGGGCAGTTAGGGGCAAACAGGCTGCCAGGGGAGCAGTTAGGCATCAATCAGGCTGGCAGGGGACTGGTTAGGGGTGATCAGGCTGGCAGGCAGAAGCAGTTAGGGGCAATCAGGAAGGCAGGCAGGCGAGCATTTGGGAGTCAGCAGTCCTGGATTGTGAAAGGGATCCCAGATTGGAGAGAGTGCAGGCTGGGCTGAGGGACACACACCCATGCATGCATTTCATGAAACGGGCCTCTAGTCTATTATAAAAAGCCAAGCCGAAACCAGTTTGGTTCAGTGGATAGAGTGTTGGCCTGTGGACTGAAGGGTCTCAGGTTTGATTCCGGTCAAGGGCATGTACCTTGGTTGCAGACACATCTCCAGTAGGGGATGTGCAGAAGGCAACTGATCGATATTTCTCTTTCATCGATGTTTCTAACTCTCTATCTCCCTTCCTCTCTTTAAAAGAATCAATAAAATATATTTTTTTAAAAAAGAGCTAAAATTTATCCAAACTTATTCACACAAACACAATTATAAATGGTACCATCCACAGTTGAGAGAAATGTAAACAAATATAAAGATGAAGTACTAAATCATAATTGTATAAAATTAACTGTAATATATACTATATTACTATAATAATTCTGTAGTCACTCCCTATTGTTTTTACGGTGAGCTCAAGTATTTCACATATCCACTTAGAATGCCACATGACACTGATCATCTCAAGCTGAGCTATTCATCTCTCTGGCAAATTGCCTGTGACAATAAAAAGTGATGCCTTGCAGTTTTTGTATATTTTTCGTTGTGTTTAGTATGATTCTGCAAACCTTGAATGAGACAATCAGACCCATAGGAAATGACATTAGTGATGCTAGAGGTGCTCCCAAAAAGCTGAGTAAAGATATGACATTATAAGACAAAGTTGAATTGCTTGATATGTACCTCAGATTGAAGTCTGCAGCTTCAATTGCCCACCATATCAAGATAAATGCGTCCAGTATAAAGAAAACATGTGTGTTTTTGAGAAAAGAGAATTGCGAAGCTATTACAGCAGACACAAAAACCTTGCACTTTTTCTGAAATACCTTTATACCTTGTATTAAAGGGACAGGATTCTTATAAGAAAGGACAGGGCCAACTGGAACTTTGGCCAACAGTTCAAGAGCACCTTCTGTTGAGGGTTACAGCAGTGGGGCCTGGGAGGGAGTGAACTTCACTTCTCTCCTTAGTTCTGTAGACATGCCTGATTGAGCCCCAGACTAGAGTCTCTGAGAGAGAAGCTCTCCAAATATCTCGGCTCTGAGAGGAGCTACCTTCCCCACCATGAAACCCAGTCCAGCAGGACAGAGCCAATGGGACTTGGAGGAGCAGAGATCAAGGCAGTCCTCTGCTGGAGGTGTGTCGGGTGTGAGCTCTTCAGCAAGTCACTTGACACTCCTCGGTGAGGGAAATCAGAAAAACAGGCATGTACAGGCAGGCAAAGGGGACATGATTTATTCCACATGAAAGCAGTCATTACAGACTGGTCAGTGACAGCTGATATACATACTCAGACAGGTCCAAACAAAGAAGGCACTTTTCCAAACAATAACATCAGCATTTTGCTACAGAAAGGTGTGTCTGCTCAGTGTGAGGCTTGCAGCGACCTTGCAACTGCCCCTCCTCTCCATTAGCTCGTTGTTAAAGCAGCCTTGAATCATCCAGTGTATACTTAGACAGGGCCCCACAAAGTGGCACTGGCCCTCAGGATGGGAGTGAGCTAAACACCTCCCCTACCTCTACAGCACATAACCAAAGCCCCTGGTGGGTGCCTTCAAAGGAGTTGTGCTGGAGGTCCCACATCTTAGCAGTGCCTCCTTCCTCCTGTGGGATTGAGCAAGATGGTGTTTGTAGAATTAAGGCTCTCAGTTGAAGGTAGTATAGGTCCACAGAAAGGAAGCAAGACACAAACCCCTTAGCTCTGTAACCATGACAAAAGAGACCCTAGCAAGGGAGTCTTCTGTTGGGGGTAGTGCCTGTCCAGCCTGCAGAAGGGGAGGAAGTTGGGCCCCTGTTCTAAAGTTGTACAGTTAAATGACCATCTGGGAGTCTGTCTATAGTTTCTCCAGAAAAAGTGCACCTCAGGTTCCTATTGGGAGCAACTAACAGTTCCTTCTGCCAGACTCGAGCTTGACAAGGTGATTTCACCAGTATTTGGAGGATGGGGTTAGTGCACCCCCACCCTGTCCCCACTCCCCTACCATCCTCGCACCTGGTGTTGTAAGAAATAGAGTGTCCAACCATGGAAGAGGGCAATGTGGGATGTTGCCTCAGGACAAGGACCTCAGTGGTTAACCTTCCAGATATTTTTCCAGAGCTATACCAACTAGATCTTCTCTTTATGGCTTCCGTATATCTGAGACTCCTTCCCTCAACCAGAACCCGGGTTAGTGCCTGAGAGCCAACTCCTGTGTTTTGGCCCTTTAGGAGAGCTCTTGGGGTTCTAGCAGACTCTTTAGTCTTTCCAGAAGACAGATTCTACATTAATTTTTGCTGCCAGGTGCAATGCAGGCTCCTCTTCCTTGTCTTGGTGCTATAGTTTGGGGGTCTTGGTATAGGATTGAGACCCCAAGTCCTCAGAAATGACTTTTGCAGCTGGGCTATTCCTCTGGCTACTCAGTTGCTGCCCTTGGGTGCAGGTGTCAACCCTCACCATGTATCTGCCCTTCTTACCAGTCTCTGTGTAGCTTCTTCTATAAATTCTTGGATATAATACTCGTTTTCAGCTCTCTTTCAGTTGGTCCCAGGTAAATTGTTCTACAATTTCACTGTAAATCAGGGTTGGCATTGTGTGTAGAGGTGTGTATAGCTTCCACCTACTCCTCGGGCATCTTGGCTCCTCTCCAGGCTTCCTTTTGCCTCACAACCTCTCCAACCCAAGTTATTACCTGTTTTGCTGATAACAGGTGTGAGGTGCTGTGTCATTGTAGATTTGATTTTCATTTCCCTAACAGCTAGTGAAGTTGAGCATCTTTTCATATATCTTTTTGCCATGCCTTTATTTTTCTTTTTTTTTAATCTTTATTGTTGAGAGTATTACAAATGTCTCCCCTTTTCCCTCCATTGTCCCCCTCCCCCAGTTTCTGTCCCACCCAAGTCCTTCACCATCTTACTGTCTGTGTCTGTAGGTAAGAACTTTAGTTAACCTCTTCCCATCCCTTCTCCCCCTTCTCTCTGAGATTAATCAGTCTGTTTCATGTTTCCATGCCTCTGATTCTATTTTATTCACCAGTTTATTTTATTTATTAGATTTCTAGTTCATTTATTTTGATTTTTAGATTCTATTATTGATAGATACGTATTTATTGCCATTTTATTGTTCATATTTTTTATTCTTTCTTCTTCTTTTTCTTCTTCCTCTTCTCAAAAGAATACCCTTCAACATTTCATGTTATACTGGTTTGATGGTGGTGAACTCCTTTAACTTTTTTTTGTCTATGAATCTCTTTAACTTTCAATTCTAAATGATAGCTTTGTTGGGTAGAGTAATCTTGGTTCTAGGTTCTTATTCATCACTTTAAATATTTCTTGCCACTTCCTTCTAGCCTGCAAAGTTTTTGTTCAGAAATCAGCTGACAGCCATATGAGCGCTCCCTTGTAAGTAACTAACTGCTTTCCTCCTGCTACTTTTAAGATTCTCTCTTTGTCTTTAACTTTTGGCATTTTAATTATGATCAGTCATGGTGTGGGCCTTTTATGGTTCCTCTTGTTTGGGACTCTGTGCTTCCTGGACTTGTAAGTCTATTTCTTTCACCAGATATGGGAAGTTTTCTATCATTATTTCTTCAAATATATTTTCAATGTCTTGCTCTCTTTCTTCTTCTTCTGGAATGCCCATAATGCAAATGTTGGTACACTTAAAGTTGTCCTAGAGCAGCAGTTCTCAACCTGTGGGTCGAGTCCCCTTTGGGGGTCGAACAATCCTCTCACAGGGGTCGCTTAAGACCATTGGAAAATGCAGATATTTACATCACGATGCATAACAGTAGCAAAATTTCATGGTTGGGGGTCACCACCACATGAGGAACTGTATGCAAGGGTCGTGGCCTTAGGAAGGTTGAGAACCACTGTCCTAGAGACTACTAATACTATCTTCATATTTTTTTATTTGTTTTTCTTTCTGCCCTTCTGATTGGATGTTTTTTTGCTTCCTCATATGCCAAATTGTTGACTTGATTCTTGGAATTCTCTACTTGATTGTTAGATTCCTGTAAATTATTTTTTATTTCAGTTAGTATATGCTTAATTTTTGAATGGTCCTTTTTCATGTCTTTTACATTCTGACTGGGATCATTGAAAGTCTCATTAAATCCCTTGAAGCTCACATGAAGATCCTTGAATAACTTTATAACCATGGTTTTGAACTCTGTATCCAGTAGTTTGCTTGTTTCTATTTCTTTCATTTGTGACATGTTCCTTTGCCTCTGCATTTTGTCTGCTTCCCAGTGTTAGCTTCTATGTATGCTATTTCTCCTGGAATGGAAGAGTGGCCTTGTGTAGTAGGTGTCTTATAGGACCCATTGGCTCAGCCTCCCCAGTAACCTGAGCTGGGCACTCTGGGTGTTCCCCTGTGTGAGTTGTGTGCACATTCTTGTAGTTGAGCCTTGATTGCTATTGGCATCACTGGGAGGAATTGACCTCCCAGCCAATAGACTGTGTGGACCAGCTGTGACTACAGTAAGAGAGCTGCTGTGCAGGATAAACCCCTATTAAGCAAGATTTGCTTCAATGGGGCTTTGGTGCTCGCTGAGTTTGCCTCTTGAGTGTGTTGCTGGTGGAGTGCAGAGTTGTAATCTGGTATGGTCTGAAGCTGTCCACCAGGTGCACTGGCTCTAGAACCTTCAGAAAGGTGTAAAGTCAGCCACTCCCTGGGGCCATCCAGCAGGAGCTACAGAGAGGTCTGTGGATGGCTGCTATTTGTATTGCATTTGGAAGTGCCTAGGCGAGTCCCAATTGTGAAGCAGGGCAGGAACCAGGTCTTAAGCCTTCATTGATAGGTTTGAGGCATGCTGACACCAGCTGCATCTTGTTTTAGAGATTTTAGCAGTCGGAAGCATGAGCCAAGACAGGCCATTCATATGCAAAAGCTGCTGCAAACAGCTTGAATGCGGCTGCAAATTGGATGGGGCAGGGTCTCGGGGAATTACCAGAGTGGAGCAAGCAGTGTGAGCCAGGCTGATGGACACTCAGCTATGGCTGCCTGTCAGCCTTGCGACAGGGAAGGTCCCAGCACAGGAACAATGATCTTTGTGTGCACACCTGTATGGGAGAAAGCTGACCTTGAGTACTTGCCCCAATGCCAGACAATCCAGTTTCTCCCCATATGTCCCTGGATCCCCCAGTGCTGCCACCGAGTACTGGAGGTTAGAGGGAGTCAGACTGTGTATGTTCATGATTTGACCCTTTAAGAGGAACTTCCTGAGTCTCCAGCAGCCTCTGTGTCACTCAGCCATGATCCCACTTGTTTTTACAGTCCTAAGTTACAGGGACTTTTCTTTCCAGCTCTGGAATCCTGGGCTAGGGTCTAGAGTGGGGCTCCTCACAGGAAGCCTCTACAGAGATGATCTCCCTCCTGATTAAAAAAACAGCGCACATGGTTGTTGAACCAGCCTCTTCTGCACCTCCACCCCTCTACCAGTCTCAATGTGCTTTCTTTTTTACTTCTTTACTTGTAGGACTGTCATTCAGCTAGCTTTCAGGTGGTTCTAAATGTTGATTGTTCTCTATTTTAGTTTTAACTTTTACATGGCAGTGAGTACAGGCATTTATCTATGCCACCATCTTGGTTCTCTATTTTTATGTTATTTATTTTTACTGATTTTATAGAGGGAGGAAAAATGAGAGAGAGAGAGAGAGAGGGAAAGAGAAAGAGAGAGAGAGAGAGAGAGAAACATTTATGTGATAGAGACACAGCTATCAGTTAACTACTGTACAGAATGAAAACCATAACCTAAGTATGTGCTTTCACTGGACATCGAACTCACAACATTTTGGTACACTCCAACCAAATTAATCACACCTTTCAGGGCTTCTGCTTTTTTTTTTTTTCATTGGATTGTTTGGTGTTGAATTATCTGAATTCTTTACAGAGAGATAGATAGATATAGATAGATACAGATAGATATATCTATCTTACCTAATAATAGAGAAACATGTAAATTGACTGTACCTCTGCTATGCCCACAGCAAATCAGAGTGCGTATGCAAATTAACCCAACCAAAATGGCGGTTAATTTGCATACATATTTGGGTCCCAGGAACCTCCTCTGCACCCAGCTCACTTCCAGCTGGCCATCCTCAGGGTAGAGCTGCGTTTGGAGGCGGGGGAGAGGAGGGGAAGGCACTTCCAAGCCTAAAGCCTGGGGCTTGGGAAGGGGCCGAGCCTGTCACCAAACACAGACCATCTGGAAGTCAGCGCTGTGTTGCCTAGCTGCATCCTGGCAACCCAACACTGACTGCTCAGGTGGCTGAGACCCAGAAAGTGAGTCAGAGTCTGATCTGCAGCCTCAGTGGAAGCTGTTGATCAGTGTACTTACCTCTCTTTTTCTCTCCCTCTTTCTTTCTGATCTTCACTAGCAGCCAGGCTTTTCTTTCTCTCCCGGGCTTCACAGGCGCTGCTGTTAAGCCTTGCCTCTTTTATCAAACCCAGAGATAGGCCTGGAGATGCTGACTGGCATAGGAACAAACCAATTAGAACTAAATCTGGGTGCTGTGGGGAGCCAATGGTTGCCTCAGAGGTGAAGCTTTTGACATTGGCATAAGAACTAACCAATCAGAACCAAATTGGCCAGCAAGGAGGGAAGTTGGGAGTGACATCAGGCCTGCAGGAGAGGGCAGTTAGAGGCAATCAGGCTGTCAGGCAGAAGAGTTAGGGGCAATCAGGCAGGCAGGCAGGTGAGCCAGTGGTCCCTGATTGTGAGAAGGATATCTGACTGCCAGTTTAGGCCTGACCCCTAGGATCAGACCTAAAATGGCAGTCAGACATACCACAAAGGATCCCCTATTGGAGAGGCAGGCTGAGTTGAGGGAATCCCCCTCCGTGCATGAATTTTGAGCACTGGGCCTTATCTAATAAAAAGGCAATATGCAAATTGACTGTGCCTTCGCTACACCCACAAGCCACACTTGCCAACCAATCAGAGTGAGTATGCAAATTAACCCAGCCAAGATGGCTACCATCACAGAGAGAGCAGGAGAGAGGCTTGGGTTGCCCCTGGGTCCACCTGATCATGTGGTAACTGGCAATTTAGCTGTTAATGTGTCTTTATTTCTCCTCCAAAATAACTGGTAAATAGAACCTGGTTGAATACATGAGTGAATAAACAAATATTTAAAATTATCACATAGTCAGAAAGTCATTCTCTTACAGCATAGTAGAAAATAATGTGAGGAATAACTCATCACCCTTATCTTCTGGTTTTGATTCACCTTATTGGCACATTTGCACACCTAAACTTCTGCATTTATAACATTTTGTATTCTTTCATGCCAAGCATTTCAGTGCAGGTTATCTGAATTGTATTCTCTCTATATCTCTTGTTTCCAAAGGCAGTTCCTTAATGCTGGCAAACATGTCCTTGTGGAATATCCTATGACGCTGTCTTGGACAGCAGCTCAGGAGCTGTGGGAGCTGGCTGAACAGAAAGGTGATGTATGTTCTGTCTATCTAGAGCACAGTCTCTCTTACTGAGTTATCATCACTAAAAATTCTGTGGTATCTTTATTCCTTTATAGTTTATCCCCACATCAGATATATTACCAATACAAAAGACTCCCGACACTCCCCACTTCACTACTGTAGGCACATTAAAGGAATATGTGGAGTATCTTCCAAAGAGTACAAGACGAAAAAGAGGAAAAAGAGTAACTTTACATGGGAGAATATAGACAGAATCTACCTAAGGTGGTCATGATATAGTGATAAGTCATGTTAATATAATGTACTTGATATGAGATGAGAATGTGATTACTCTTTTTCTAAAACACATTATCCCAGACTAATTATAAGAAAAATATCAAAAAAATCCCATTGGAGGGTCATTATGCAAAATACCTGACTAGTATTCTTAAAAAACATTAAGGTCATTAAAAACAAGGAGAGATAGCCCAACTTATGTGGCTCAGTGCTTGAGTGGAGTGTTACCTATGTACCAGAAGGTCATGGTTGAATTCCTGATCAGGGCACATGCCCATGTTGCAGGCTCGATCCCAATAGGGAGCATGCAGGAGGCAACTGACCGATGATTCTCTCTCATAATTTATATTTATATATTTCTCTCTTCCTCTCTGAAATCAATGAAAATATTTTTAAAAACAAGTTCCATTTGTTTATTTTTCTTTTGTTTTTCTTGCCTGAGAAAATATATTATAAAAAATTTTGCTATGAGAAATGTCTAAGATTTTACTGCCTAGGTTTTCTTCTAGCAGTTGTTCAAGCCTAACAGTTAAGTCTTTAACTTATTTTGAGCTTATGCTTGTGTATGGTGTAACAAGTTTGTCTAGTTTAATTTTGTTGTACATATCTGTCCAATTTTCTCAAAGATATTTACATGTTGAATGCCAGTTTGGGAATTGTTAAAAACAAGGGAGTGCCAGAGAGAGTGCATTCCTGCAGACAACCATCAGGAGGAGCAAGAGATTACAGGTTCTTGAGAACAGGGATGATTTCCTTAATTTGGAAATTATACATATAATCCCAGAGATGATATATTCCCATGAAAATTTTGATAATCCCTCCTCTCCAGAATTTTTTTGACACACTGAGTGGTAAAAGTCTCCTTTAAAAAGCTAGTCTGTAAAGACTGACAAATGGGCCTGTTTTGTGTAATATTCAAAACTCAACAAATAATCACAAGGAAAACAAAGAAAGAGAAAAACAGCCCAATGAAACATTTTATGAAACTGACCCTAAGAAATGTAGACCTATGAATTATCTAAAAAAGAATTAAAAATAACTCTGTAGCCAAAACCGGTTTGGCTCAGTGGACAGAGCTTCGGCCTGCAGACTCAAGGGTCCCAGGTTCGATTCCGGGCATATATCTTGGTTGCGGGCACATCCCCAGTAGGGGCGTACAAGAGGCAGCTAATCAATGTCTCTCTCATCGATGTTTCTAACTCTCTATCCCTCTCCCTTTCTCTCTGTAAAAAATCAATAAAATATATTTTTAAAAAATGACTCTGTAAGTATACACAATCACAAACAAATAAACAAAAATCAGGAAAATAGTACATGAGCAAAATGAAAATATATCAACAAAGAGATATAAACTATAAAAAGTACCAAGCAAATTCTGGAGCTCAAAAGCCATCAAGAAGGGTTCAACAACAACCTTGATCAACCAAATGAAAGAAAAGACCAAACTTGGTTAATAAGGACAAAGAGGAATTCAAGATGGCACCATAGGTAAACACCTACACTGCTGCCTTCCATAACAGTTTCAAAACTACAACTAAAAGACAGAATGGATATCATCCAGAACCACAGGAAAGCTGGCTGGGTAGAAATTCTACAACTAGAAGGAAAGAGAGGGGCTCACGGAGACCCAGAAGAGCTGCAAAAAGCTGAGGTACGGAGACACACATGTGGAGAGAGTGGGTGCTAGAGTACCTGGCTGGCTTTCTCTGGTGGAAGGGAGACAGAGACTCCCAACTGCATTGAACCCCTTATCCTACGGCACTGAACCCCAGGTCCAGCTGAAACTCATACAGGGGGAGTTTGGACTGTGAAAAGGGAGAAGTGCACAGAAATTTAGGGAAGTCGCAAAAGGGCAGAAGTTGGGCGGTGCGCACAGCACTGTGTGCAGAAGACCGACTGCTGATTGTGCCACTGGCTTTCACAAGTGGGCAGGAGACAGAGCCTCCCAACTGCACCACTTCTAACTCCACTAAATCCCAGTTTCAGGCAAAATCCTAGGGACCCAGCCTCATATGGTCCCGGAGTGCAGGGGAGCTGGAAAGGCAGTGGTCTAGAGGCATTGCGCTTGTGCACAGGGACTGCTTTGGCCATTACCCAGAGACCCAGGGGGCCGTGGAAGGTGAGACTGACTGGAAGGCAAGGCAGTCCGTTAAACCCTGAGCCTCCATCCACCCCAAGCTCAACAGAGAGGCTTTTGCAAGTTTTGTATCATAAGGCTGATTCCAACACAGAAGTTCTCCTGGCATAGTGAAAATGCGGAGACAAAGGAAGAGATCACAAACAAAAGAAATGGAGGAAAACATATGACTGGATATAGAGTTCAAAACCACAATTATAAGGTTTTTCAAGAATATCCTAGAAAAGATGGATAAATTTAGCGAGACCCAGGAGGAGATGAAAAAGGACCAACTAGAGGTGAAAAAGGACCAACTAGAAATTCAACATGCACTGACTGAAATAAAAAATATTATACAGAGACCTAACAGCAGACTAGAGGAAGGCAAGAATCAAATCAAAGATTTGAAATACAAAGAAACAGAAAACACTCAACTGGAAAAGCAAGAAGAAAAAAGAATCCAAAAATGTGAAGATAATGTAAGGAGCCTCTGGGACAGCTTCAAGCGTTCAACATCAGAATTGTGGGGGTGCCAGAAGAAGAGAGAGAACAAGATACTGAAAACCTATTTGAAGAAATAATGACTGAAAACTTCCCACATCTGGTGAAAGAAATAGACTTACAAGTCAGGAAGCACACAGAACCTCATATAAAAGGAATCCAAAGAGGACTACACCAAGACATATCATAATTAAAATACTAAGAGCAAAAGACAAAGAGAGAATATTAAAAGCAGTAATAATCTCTCTTTGTCTTTTGCTCTTAGAAAAACAGTTAATAACCTACAAGAGAGCACAGCTGATTTCTCAACAGAAACTATGCAGGACAGATGGGAGTGGCAAGAAATATTCAACGTGATCAATAGCAAGAAACTACAATCAAGAATACTCTATCCAGCAAAGCTGTCATTCAGAATTGAAGGGCAGATAAAGAGCTTCACAGATAAGAAAAAGCTACTCCAAACCAGTGTTATATGAAATGCTGAAAGGTACTATTTAAGAAGAGGAAGAAGAAAAAGGTAAAAGATAAAAAAATTATGAACAACAAATACATATCTATCAACAAGTGAATTTAAAAATTAAGCGAATTAAAAATTTGATCAACAGAATAACTGGTGAATGTAATAGAATCAGGAGCACAGAAAGGGAGTGGACTGATAATTCTCAGGGGGAAAATGGTGAGGGGGTGCAGGGAGAGACTGGACAAAAATCATACACCTATGGATGAGGTCAATGAGGGGGAGGTAAGGGTAGAGGGAGGGGTGGGAGCTGGGTGGAG
>PVJN01004353.1:0-91167 GCA_004026805.1 Lasiurus borealis | reverse complement strand
GATGTAAAAATTAGTTACTCCTGAAATTAGCTGTAACACACATGTATAAATTCATTTATTGGTTTCTGCTCTTTTCCCAACATACCCTGTGCATAAAACAAATATTGCATATATTTGGATTTATATGTGTTTGTAATTAAAGCCTGTTTCTCCTTAAAATCACAAACATGATATCAACACAGGCTAGGCACTTAGTAAACGCTCATTGATGAACTCCTGGTCGTCTGGGTGAAGTGGGAAACAGCAGTACAGAGACACTCAAAACTAGTAGCACCCAGGATGACAACGGCAGGGTATTATGGACCAAACTGTGATGATGCTGACACACTGGAAAGTTCCTTACCTTTCGCTAGCTTTAGGACATTCCTCCTGTACGTGCGTAGCCTGTGCTTGCACACACATTTAAATGGTTTTCTCTCCCATTATCCTCGGCAGTTATTTTTCCTGCACACCCCGGCTCTCGAGATGTAAAACCCTAATTCTCCCTCACCCTCCAGCACCATCACTAGCTAATAGAGTTTTAAGCAAAGGATCTATCTCCTCATCGCTGTATTGAATTTTTGAATTGCCTCCCAGCACCGTTGTATAGCTTTGAAAGTTTTGTTTCGTAGAGTCGGTGATTGGGTAGCACCTGTGAGTGAAGTTGTGAAGAGTCCATGAATAAAAAGAGCAGGAGAGGAACAAAATAAAAGGTAGAGATTGCATCTAAGAATGTTAAAATGCAATTTTAGATAACAGGTTTCTCTGTTCTTATTTTTTTCCCTACATTTGAATGAGGGACATGAAAGACTGAGCTGCTTTTAAGAAGAGCCTTCCTCGTGGTGATTTAGTTTTTCTTTTTCATTCTTTCCTTCTTGGAGAAAAACTTAATAGAAAGCCCAACTAGCGTGGCTCAGTAGGTGAGTTTCAACCTATAAACCAGGAGGTTACGGTTTGATTCCCTGTCAAGGCACATGCCCCAGTTGCAGGCTAGGTCCCCAGTGGGGGATGCACAGGAGGCAGGCAATCAATGATTTTCTCTCATCATTGATGTCTCTACCTCTCTCTCCCCCTCCCTTCCTCTCTGAAATGGATAAAAGTACATTTTACAAAATAAAAATAAACGAATAGAGACATTCTTTTCCAAAGCTGAAGTTCTGAAATAAATACTCCATAGCACTCTACCTCCTATGGTGCTTTGCCTCAATGCTTCCGATTAGAAAAGAAGAATTAGGCCTTAGACTCCTTGCTTTCTTGCAGTTCGTTTGCATAAATATGCCGTTTGTGGAGGGGTGCTAGGCGGTGCGGGGAAATGGGGAGACAGCTGCCAGGCCATCTTGCAGAGAAGCCGCATTCCACCTGCAAGTTAATTGAAATATTTCATTTCATGACCGTGGATGGCGACGCTGGGAGCCAGGTCCCCCTCCCGTTTGGAATCGGCACGAATTGGTCCATGAAAATGCCATTGCCCCATCTCTCTCTCAAGTCTGCCAATTTCACGACTGAAAGCGGAGAACTGCAGCCTCCGCCACGGATGCTGCCTGGATGAGCACTTCTGCCTTCTCACCGAGGAGAATCTTTGTCTTAGGAATTCAGATAATAGGATTCAATTCGCTTAACTGAAAAGCACACAAACAAACGTGGTTCTTAATGTTTCTCTTCCTACATGGCCAGACGCTAATGCCCGTCTCCCGACATCGTTCCCGTCCCACTGAGGTCTGGGAGGCAGCGTGTTTGTTAGGTTTAGTGGCTGCGGTTGCTGAGTTCGCCTCGCCAAGGCCTTGCCTTCCTTCCATAGTGTGTTGGTAGAAGCAACGTCTTGGAAAATGAGGACACATGCTGGGGATTGACTTTGTTACTGAAAACCAAAAACCAGCCGAAACTGGTTTGGCTCGGTGGATAGAGCGTCGGCCTGTGGGCTGAAGGGTTCCAGGTTCCATTCGGGTCAAGGGCATGTGCCTTGGTTGCAGGCACATCCCCAGTGGGGGTCATGCAGGAGGTGGCTGATCGATTTCTCTCTCTCAGCGATGTTTCTGACTTTCTATCCCTCTCCCTTCCTCTCTGTGAAAAATCAATAAAGTATATTTAAAAAAATAAAAAATAAATAAAATAAATAAAAACCAAAAACCAAAATAAACAACAAAAAACCCTCCCCTTCCCTAATAATAACTCTATGGGAAATGTCTATGAAAATATTATTTTCAGAAATATATATATATAATTATTAGCCAAGATTGCAGGCATTGTTAGAATGATAAGATTATTGGCTCAGTCAAAAGGCATTGTAATTGCTCTAGGGTGGGACAAATCAGAGTTGCTGTAATTGCTGGCGATGATTGTACTGTCACTCCAGGAGGAGGGTGTGGCTTCTCCAGTGCCCAGCCTCATCGTGATTTAGATGTGCATTTTAGAAAACATTTTTCTGGAAATAATATTTTAACCTCAAAGAGTAATTATTGTCTAAGGAGAATGATTGGCAGCTGATGAAGTCATTGTCTTTTTGAAACGAGGCTGATGTCGATTTATTTAATCTTTATGTCTAGTTGCTTGTGGCTTCAACACAGCATTAATGGCCCACAAAATAGTCCACCGATGAAATAAAGGCACATACACATATACACATGTGTTGAAGCCCCAGCTCATTCATATATTAAACAGTGGAAATTACGTATATATAGGTGAATTTCTTTTCTCTCTCAAAGTTAACCAAGAGCAAATCTTTGTGATTTGTCTTTTTTAAGGAGGGTTGAATGAGATGCAGCATCGCCTCCATCTTGTCATTTCCATAAACCTCTTACCATGTGGATTTGAAGGGAGATTATATTGATGGATTCAATATCCAATCCCCAAACCCAGGGGAACCAAAGGACAGAATAGACATGTAGCTAATCGATGTGTGTGACTTTGCTACTGAGAAGGATCAGGGCCTTATTGGTTGCATTGCCTTTTGTGGAGTGCAAATTCCCTTCCTGTGTTATTGAGATGAGCTCATCTGCATATTCATGACCCTGAAATCTCAATGTGAGATGCACCCCACCCTGTCCGAGTTTGGGCACCCTTTCCGCTCTCAGGATTCACACTCAGTTGGGAAAAGATTTGCCAATGGCATCGTTTTACCTTCTGTCTTTTAATTGCTTTTATTGCCACATAATATTGAAATTTATGGGCAATTTTAACTGAGTTATAAATGGCCAGAATTATGAAGTAATAAAAATAAATGAAAGTCACTTCCCGTTTTAATTATTTTTCATTTGTTCGGGGAGATAGAGAAACAAAATAAGGACCACCAGGGTCACAGCTTGGAAGGAGGCAAACGTTTCTGCCTTCGAGTCTTTTTCACCCCAAGTGAACAGTTGAATGGATTACAGGAGGCTCACCAGTCATAGGCCTATGGTTGATTTGCGTGGCCTTCCTTTCCATGTAGATGCATGTGACACTCACAGTCCTGAGCAGAGTTCTGTGGAGAGTGAGTGAGAGAGGAGGAAGGCTGTGACTGTGAAAGTATATCCATGAATCTGTCTCTAAGAGTTGATACTTGCTCTTTATCAATGGAAAACATGCAAAAAATACATTATTGGCACAGTATTCAAAAATTCTAAAGTCTTGGTGAGAATAAAGTAGTGAAGGGATTCAGAAACTGGGAAGATAGTTGTGGTCTAGGGTTATTCAGAGCATGCTCTTGAGAAAAGGTGTAGTTTGCTCTGCAGCTGAAAATATTTGTTAAGAGAAAGGAGAAAAAGAGGACATTTCAGAGGAATAAATTTGTACAGATAAGAAAAATGTTGTATTGAAAAATAATATGGAGTGTTTATGCTCAGCTGGCATGGCTCAATGGTTGAGTGTCGACCTATGAACCAGGAAGTCATTGATTCCTGGTCAGGGCGCATGCTAAGGTTGCAGGCTCAGTCCCCAGTGGGGTATGTAAGAGGCAGCCAAACAATGATTCTTCTCATCATTGATGTTTCTCTCTCCCTCTCCCTTCTTCTCTGAAATAAATAAGACATATATTTAAAAAAAGAAAAAGAATAGGGAGGTTTTAATGCAGTGAAGATGAGCTTAATGAATAGCAGGAGATTAGTGCTAATAAAAATAATACTGGCAACTGACAATGTTTCTTGATTGTTTTTCATGGCCCAAAGCATTGTGCAAAGTGTTTTATATGTATTATCTCCTGTGACCCATTTTTAAAAAAGATTGGCAGTGACATATGGGAAGACTTCACATTTATTTTCGAGCCTCTCAGCAATTGGAATTGATGTAAATCTGAATATCTTCAATGATTTGATTTGGATGAGTTCATGTGAGATGGAAAGAAGGCAGGGAGAGCAGCGGAGAGATCACTCTGAAAATCTGGATGTGAATGAGCTTTACCATTCTGCATCAAAGGAGTGGAGTTTCCCAGGGGTGTGCTGATAAATATCTAACAGTTGCATCCCTAAGGGGAAAAACCCTGACTTGGTAAATGGCCACTTTCTGTGGTGTAAATACTTCCACAATTCAATTCAGCCAATGTGAGGTCTACCGACTCACCAATTCCTCAACAGAACAATCAGCTTTTATATGCCAGTAGGAGCCACCGGCAGGGCACCACCAAATTAAACTCAGACACAGAGAAGCTGAAGAATGAATGAGTCCTTGATGAGTTGGCCATGGCGAGGAGAAGAAGAGAGTAAGCCAAACGTGGCATCAGATTTTACAGTCTGAGGGAATGAGAGCTGTGTCAGGGACACGCAGGAGGCTGGGTCCAGGGGTGCTTACACTGAACTCGAGTCATACAGAGACTTGGCTCCAGCAGGTCCCTCAGACAAGTACATACATGATTTTACTTCTCTGGAGGAGAAACTTTTCTGCCCAGGTGACTGGGGAGGCACGTGATCTTGTGGCCCGGGCTCCTTGGTCCACTCCAAGAGTCCAGAGAATGCCGAGACCGGTTTGGCTCAATGGATAGAGCATCGGCTTGTGGACCGAAAGGTCCCAAGTTCGATTCCGGTTGGGGGCATGCACCTTGCTTGCGGCACATCTCCACTGTGGGGCGTGCAGGAGGCGGCTGATCGATGTCTCTCTCTCATCGATGTTTCTGACTTTCTATCCCTCTCCCTTCCTCTCTGTGAAAAATCAATAAAATATATTAAAAAAAAAAAAAGAGTCCAGAGACTGATGCGAGGCCTCATTCTTACTGAAGGGCCTCAGGAAGCACTGCCATTTATTCCTCTCAGAGGAATGGCCTGGTGTAGCACAGGGAGAGGCGCATTCTTTCTGTCTCTGCACTAAGCGTGGCCTTCGAAGAGTTGCAGACACACGAGACACATTCTGGAGATCCCAAGAAATGCTTAGGGGAGGTGGAGAAACTGTCAATCAATGTGAAGGCCTCGTGTTGCAGGTATGGAGTAAAATCTGAGTGTTAACAGTCATACACATTTGCAACCATGGATTCTGAAGCCTGAAATATTTGTGCCAGGGAAAAAAAGAAGTGGGAAATTTAATACGGGAAAAGGCCAGCATAAACCTGATCATGTGACAGCTGAGATGGTTACCCAGAAAACATGTCCTGTGGTGCAGCTGGGAATAAAAAGTTGATGCTCTAGTGAAAGTTCTGGAAATAAAGAGGGAAATGAGGGTCTTCAACCAAAAGATGACCCTTCTTGGCTGGGACCCAACTCAGGAAGGAGGTCAGATAGCTTCTGAGGAAGCCCAGGAGATGATCCAGAGTCACAACCTTCTAAGTGAAACCTTTATCTTCACCAGCCTTGAGTGTATGTCCTATAATATAAAGAGCTAATATGTTAATTAGACCGAGCAGCAGATCAACCGTCCAGACGACCTTCCTGAGGCAGCTGGGGCTGTAAGGGCCTAGAACCTTGCACAGATTTCGTGCATCAGTTCTCTAGTAATAGATAAATGCCTTGTCTCCAAGTATACCGTAAGGACAACCATTTCTGTGCCTGCCTACCTGCCTCCTGGCTTACAGATCTCTCTGGACTTCTAATTCCTCGTGACTCCCAATCTCCTTGGTAAGCAGGTGTAGGCAGAGCACAGCAAGCCTGTGCCAGCAGTCCATGTGCCATGAGAGAGTCACCTCCCTACTGTCTGGAGACTCCACGATGCACTGTCTGATGTTCTCGTGGCAAATGGCTCCCGTTGTGTTTGAGCAGCAGGGATGACTGGCTCTCTTTTTCCATCGATGAGAGTCCCTTAGCCTTTTCCTTCTTTCTCCTGGTCCTGAGGAAAGCTCAGAGCAAAGAAGCTACATCTTTCTTCTTCTCCCTTTTCATCCATTTCAGAAGCTCAGTGCGCTTCCTACCTGTTCCCTTCCCACGCCCTGCCGGAATCCACCTTCCCTCTTGCTCCTGTCAGTCAACTTCCCAATGCTTGGGTAGTACCTTTGGCTTAAAGTCCTCTTTCCAGTCTTTCTCTACAAAGTATAGCATCACACACACACACACACACACACACACACACACACACACACACACGGTTTCAGCTGTACTTATGAGGGTTACTACATGGTGACCAAGGAGAAAAGTAGTGGTTCTGTGTCTCCAACCCATTCATCAAAAGAGAACTTCGAACACATGATCTTCATTGATCTTTTCTCTGCCCCTCATGGCCGCAGGCCACCAAATTTAAGATTTAAAAATAAAAGTATTGAGAGGAATACATCCTATTTCAACATGTGCAATCAGGTACGTTGATTCACTGCTTTTTCACATTCACACTTCATTTCTGCGGGTTTCAAAGTTTTGGTTTGCATTTACATTAGACTTTATAGCTCTTCGTTAAAGGAAGCAGATTTCCTCTTGTATATTGGTAACTCTTTCTGAAGATTTTCAGTTCTGCCCAATCTCCCAGCTCCGTTCCAAACCCTGAGAGTGATCTCAAGTTTTGCTTTATGGGTGAGAGTTTCACTCCATTTTTCTCTCACAAGTTAAATTTAAATTCATTTTTCCACATTTATTTCTTTAAGTTATAGCGTTCTCACCCTTATTTCCAAACCTAACCAGCTATGTCTAATCTTCTTCAGATCTGCTTCCACTTCCTGATTTTCACAGTTTCCATTTGTCCCCCTCACTAGCTTCTTTTTTGAGTATAAAAATTCTCAGTTCTCCTCCATCTGCAGAAATAAGCTCTCTCTTGATCTTGTTAACACTCGACATATTTCTCCATTTCTCTTTCTCTTATTTTAAGCCGGACCTCTTGTCAGAGGAGTCTGTCTTCATTGTTACCACTTTCCTACTTCTCTCTAATTTCTCAATTTTGAACAGTGTTTTCTGCTTCCATCACTTAAAAAGAAATGTAAAGAGCTCACTTAGAGATGGTAATGAGTTTCTAATACCTAATAACCAGCCTATATCACTGATTACTAGGTATTAGAAACTCATTATTTAGTCCTCATTTCCTTCCTTTATAGAACTGTAGGATTTGATGCTATTGATAATTCTAATTCTTTCTGATATTCTCCCTCCATTGGGTTCTGAAAATCAACTCTATCTCGACTTCCTTTCGACTTCTCTACTCATGACTTTTGAACTCCATCCTCCATTGCCCTAGATATTTTCTGTGGAGCCAGCTCTTTGGATTTTATTTTTCTCTTTCTTGCTTCAATAAAACAATACTTCATTTAGTTAAAAAATGCATATTGAACACATTACCTTTAAGTTGTTTAAGTACAAAGAATATTGTTGGTTGCATCAGCAGTTCTATTTGAGGGCAAAGAAAAATCATCTTGTTCAAAGAGATCTTCAGAAAGCGTGAGGACTTTTCATTATATATAAAATTTCCCACCATTCTTTCCCATTTTTGGCTGAGGACTTGATGATTCCCATTGAAATAAAAAAAATAAAAATAGTTCTCTGGTAGGCTTCCTACAATGTTAGCTACCTCTTAAGTCAACATAAAAAACCTAGAAAGCCAAATGACCTAACACAACCCAGCTCCAGAGGTGTGAAACGGAAGACAGGTCCATGGTAACGAGGGAAGGGAGGTGCCTGGGAGAATATTGGGCAAGAGGGGGCACACTCACCGCAAAGAGAAAACCAAGGATTGGTCCCCGTGGGCAAAATATTGCCAAGGGCCGGGCTTGCAAACCCCTCATTTTAAAAGGCACACAATCGATTCCGTAACTACATTTTCATGGCTGAATAAGCTCAACATTTCGGAAACAAGTGTTCTTTGCCGAGGACATATTCCCACTCGCAGGTCCTCAGCCAAAGAGTCTGAGTCATCAGGGACCATCTCCCCGGAGGTGCTCAGTCTAATTAAGAACAGTAATAAAAACCTCCACTCTGGGAAAGCCATTAGGAGGCCACTAGCGGGATAGCAGTTTTCCTTCCAAGTTCAAGTGCTTCCTTTTACGACTGGAAATGGATATTCTTCGCTACTGGAGTGGACCACATGCGCTTTGTGCTGACAGATGATTGGCTAGGCTCGCAGGGAAGTGCTTTGTGTCCATCAATGAAAAATGATGGGAATCAGCCCCCTGGTATTTCCAGTAAAATATTACTCTTTTTACATTATCGCCTGGAATTTGGTAGTCTGGGAAGATATGTTTAAAAAAATATTTATAAATCTAAAAAAGAAATTTAAGTCCTAGCTGGTTAGGAGATAGAGCATCGGATCAGCCTGTGAACTGAAGATTCAATTCCAGTTCCGTGGTTGCAGGCTTGATCCCTGGCCCTGGCTGGGCTCATGAGGAGGCAGACAGTGGATGTGTCTTCCACTCTCCCTGAAAATCAATGGGAAAATGCCCTCGGGTGGGGATTAGCAACAATAGCAACAAAAAAGAAAAAAATATATAACAGCAATATAACAGAAACTGTGTATACTATGGTATTAATGGAAAACAGCCAGTTTCATAGACTTTTCTTCATCTTAAACTTACTTTCTGCTAGTGCTATTGTTACCATTGATCTCACCGGTGGGGTTTCAATAAGTTAGAAATTCTTTGTTATGGGAGGTTCTCCCTGCGATATTTATGTGGGCATTTTGAGATGAGGTATCCTTGTCTATGTGCATATAAAATTTCATAACACTTAGCCGATTCTTATCAAAGTTACAACAAGCTTATCTCCTGCTTTCTATATTTAAGGAGAATAATGAATTTGGAAAACATCAATAAGTAAAGAGTCTTCCTGGACAATCAGAAGGACACCAGTATTTAAGGACTATTTATACAAGTGTTCCCAAAGAATAAGTGTTTTAGCAAGGCCAGCAAAACCAGTAAGGGTTAGCTTGCCTCCAATGCTACTTATGGCCCATAATTCTCTGACAATTCCAACTCTCATTTGCATATCCAGCTCTCATTTGCATACCCCTTCCATCACAGCTCCTTCCCTCTGCCACCCATTCAGGTGGTCTCTCTGGGCTGACTTTCCCTCTTCCTTCCTGTGAGATATATTTGGTATGAGTTCTTCTTTCTTTAGGAGATGGATATGGATTTGTAGTGTATACCAACTGGTTGGGAGACATCACAATTCCCATCTCACTTTATGGGTTTAGCTTCAACTCCTGGAAGGAATTTAAGGTGCATTCATGGGAGAGATGTTTTAGGATTGGAACATTTCTTATCACTTTTTATTTTTAAATATATTTTATTGATTTTTCACAGAGAGGAAGGGAGAAGAACAGAAAGTCAGAAACATAGATGAGAGAGAGAGACATCGATCAGCCGCCTTCTGCACGCCCCCTACTTGAGATGTGCCCGCAAGCAAGGTACATGCCCCCGACCGGAATCGAACCTGGGACCTTTTAGTCCGCAGGCCGACGCTCTATCCACTGAGCCAAACCGGTCTTGGCTCTTATCACTTTTGACTTTCAAATTTCCAGATCTTTAAATGCACTCAGTGCAACTGACTGGAGGTATGAAATAATTTAGTGCTTTTTAGAAATATATTTTTTTATTAATTTCAGAGAGGAAGGGAGAGGGAGAGGGAGATAAAAACATCAATGACGATGGGATAGAATCATTAATGGGCTGCCTACTGCATGCCCCCCTACTGGGGATCGAGCCTGCAACCTGGGTATGCGCCTTTGACCAGAATTGAACTTGGGACTTTCAGTCCACAGGTCAATGCTCTATCCATTGAGACAAACCGGCTATGACAATAATTTAATGCTTTTTGCAAACGTATGACATGGAAGACTTTCATGATGTGTAAAAAGCTAGGAATGTATATATTTTAAACTTTATTGACTTACACTTGAGATTCAATAAAAGGCACCTATTTAAAGTGTACAATTTGGAAAGTTCTGACATAACTGTACACCTGCAAATCCATCACCACTCTCAAGATGGTAAACACACCCACCGCCCTCAAAAGTTTTCTCCTGCCTCTTTGTACTTAAAGGATCTTTCTGACATTTCCCATCACCCCTCTCATCTCCCAACCACACCCAAAGAGTCACTGGTTTGAAAAGCAAAGATTACCCGTATTTTCCAGCGTATAAGATGACCCCCAACTTTTCCAGTCAAAATATAGAGTTTGGGATATACTCGCCCTATAAGATGACACCCGGTGTATAAGACGACCCCCAACTTTTGAGAAGATTTTCCCAGGTTAAAAAGTCATCTTATACGCCGGAAAATACGGTACTTAAGACCAGGCTGTCTCTGCGGTCAACACACTTATTAAATGCAGAGGAATTCCAACCACAAGCGTAACATTGAGAGTTCCATTATTTGTCTGTTGATAAATAGGGTAGCTTCAGGCTTGCCATCAACAGGAGAGCTATTTTAGAGCAGGACTGCCAATGGTCCCATCTGTGTTACAGGGTTTCGTGGTAAAAAGAAGAAGAAACAAGAATTACATGTGGCCGAGACCGGTTTGGCTCAGTGGATAGAGCAATGGCCTATGGACTAAAAGGTCCCAGGTTCGATTCCGGTCAAGGGCATGTACCTTGGTTGTGGGCACATCTCCAGTAGGGGGCGTGCAGGAGGCGGCTGATCAATGTCTCTCTCTCATCCAGGTTTCTAACTCTCTTTCCTTCTCCCTTTCTCTCTGTAAAAAAATCAATAAAATATATTTAAAAAAAAAGAATTATACGTGAGCACAGACCTGCAGCAACAGCTTCCAAATATTCTCAAACCTTCACGTTTACAGCCTGGCTTCAGCTGTCATTTGCAGCTCTAGGTAGGGCCACTCAGGACACTTGAACAATGCTGATGTGATGTCCCATCTCCTAAGGGTTAAGTCCGATCTCTGGTCCAGAGCTGATCCTGGAGGTTCATTGTCATGTAGACGCTCCCAGGTGATTCTGACATGCAGCTGGAGTTGAGAAGCATCGCTCTCTTTTACTCACCGTTCAGTGTTCTTTGGAGAACTGGTTTGGAGTTTTCATTGTCTTAGGGAGTTGACCCGGAACTGAACATGCTGTGTCACGGTTTCCCCTCAAGGGATCATGCCTCTCTGGTCCAGAAGGGTTTCTTCAAGGAAAAGCCCATGATTACTGCGGACACCCCGCGGGGATGGATCCTCCCGCCTTACAACAGCCCACAGATGAGAAGCAAAAGCTACCGCGCTGTGTGATCAGCTTTACCTTCCTTCACGCTTTCTGTGTCAGTGGTTCTTCACCTTCCTAAGGCCGAGACCCTTGCATACAGTTCCTCATGGGGTGGTGACCCCCAACCATGAAATTTTGCTACTGTGATGCATCGTGATGTCAATATCTGCATTTTCCGATGGTCTTAGGCGACCCCTGTGAAAGGGTCATTCGACCTCCAAAGGGGTCGAAATCCACAGGTTGAGAACCGATGATCTATGTCCTGCCTGGGACCACAGGAAGAAGGGTGGTGTTTACATAACGGGTGCCTCTTCCGTGCCCTGTGGTCCCTCTCCCTCCTCCTCTGCAGTGTCTCCCCTCGCAAAATGGCCTCCCTCCTGCACCAACGCTGGGTCTCCCCTCTCTGCTCCCCGACCTACCCTGACCTCTACCCTCCAGGGCAGTGGTTCTCAGCCTTTCTAATGCTGCGACCATTTAATACAGTTCCTCGTGTTGTGGTGACTTGTCATGTAAATATCTGTGTTTTCTGATGGTCTTAGGTGACCCTGCTAGTGGTTCTCAATCTGTGGGTCACTCCTGTAGAGCCTGAGACCATCAGAAAACAGGTCACGACCCACAGGTTGAGAACCGCTGCTCCAGGGAAATCCCACTGTCTTTGTTCTTATTTTTAACGTTTCTCAGTTGCTGGGTCTCTCCCCTAACATGTACCTATGTCAGTGGGGCCAGTGCTTGAATTCAGCCTTTTGCTGATCGGGCCTGATCTGGGGGACTGAGTGTATAGGGCATTTCTTTTTCTCTTTTTAAAAAAATATATTTTATTGATTTTTTTACAGAGAGAAAGGGAGAAGGATAGAGAGTTAGAAACATTTATGAGAGAGAGAGACATCCATCAGCTGCCTCCTGCACGCCCCCCACTGGGGATGTGCCCACAACCAAGATACATGCCCTTGACCAGAATCGAACCCCGGACCTCTCAGTCCACAGGCTGATGCTCTATCCACTGAGCCACACCGGTTTTGGCTAGTGGGGCATTTCTGTTTCTGTTTCCAGGTGGTGGGAGGGACAGCCGAGGACAGATGTGCCAGTCTGTGGCTCCCACGTCACACGGTGGTCCAGTGTGACAGCTCAGCGGGGAGCATCAGCTTTGTATGCTCTCAGGGGATGCCGGGTTGTCCGCCGCCGAGAAAAACAAGTGTGTGAGCGATGGCGAAACGTCGAGGTCTGGCTGCGGATTCATGGCCCCGCGGTAGTTCGCTCACATCCTCCGACCGTGGTGCCTTGGGGAAGCATCGCTGCCCAATGACCCTTGAAGGCAAACTCCCATCTGCGAGGCTGCCGAGTGTCTGAGCAGATTGGGCTCTAAATTAAAGATGTAGAAATCGATTTTTTTTTCTCAAAAGGATATCAGATTTTGTGTTTTTTTCTCCCATCCCTATTTACTTTCAGGTAATTGCTAAATGCGGGGGTTTGTAAAGAAAAATACATCTCTCTACAGTATAGCATTTATGATGGATTTTTTTTTCCCAGAAGAATCTTTTTCGTTGTCCAGATTGCATATTCACTTCTGAATGTCAAAACTGCCCAGTTAAAGCGACACAGTTCCAAGGGACTGCAGTGCGTTTGTCTGCATTTAGGAATTGCAAGCAAGTCTTTTATATTTGCTTTGTTTCTTTCAGGAGAATTTTATTAGCGCAGCTCGAAGTGGCTAAGGGGTCAAATACCTTCCTTTTGTTTATGTGGGACTTGGGAAGTGGTTTTTGCTGTGTGGCTATACATTTGGACACTGATGACCATGATTAAGTCAGGTCCACGTGACAACATTTCTCGGACACCTGCTACACACACAGCTCCCTGCCAGAGATTTGGGGATATAATAGTATAACTGGTATGATCACAGAACTTAAATGGTATTCGGGAAAATGGAGGCATAACTGTTCTCAGAGAAAACTTGTGAGAGGAGGTGAGCTTCAGCATCAGAACATTTTGCACAGCCTGGCCCGTGTGACCTGGCGGTTGAACATCGATCTACGAACCAGGAGGCCATGGTTGGATTCCTCGTCAGGACACATTCCAGGGTTGGGGGGTCCACCCTCAGTGTGGGGTGTGCAGGAGTCAGCCAATCAATAATTCTCTTTCATCACTGATGTTTCTAGTTCTCTCTTTTTTCCTTCCTCTCTGAAATCAATAAAAATATATATTTTTAAAAACAAAATTTTGTACAAATCCAAGTAGTCGAGGCACCTTTCACAAAATACCTACTTTGTCCAGAGGAATCAAAGGAATGAAAGCAGAATAAGATGGTTTAGAAATGAGGCCTACCTCACTCATCCAGGCAGGTGGATGATGAGTGATGCCTTCAGCTTTTAAGTTTTCTGGCAGCTAAAGGCGTCACCATCTTTATTTTCTGACAGGAGAAAAGACACAATTTGTCTGCGGAGACAAAGGTATTTTATGGCGCTGCAATCAAACGGAAATACATCTCAAAGGTCTCGGGAGAATGGATATCAACCTGGATAATAAAGTCAAGTGCAGTTTTACACACAGCAGGAGAAGGGAGTCCACAGATGTGGTTCTAGGTTATGATCAGCTGTGACACTAAGGGCATCGCTTGAACTAAATGAGAGATTCATATGAGGGATTGAGATGATAGAATACAGATACCTTTATTGTTATTTTTTAAATTGTCTTATGAGCTGAGACCGGTTTGGCTCAGTGGGTAGAGCGTCAGCTTGCGGACTGAAAGGTCCCAGGTTCGATTACGGTTGGGGGCATGTACCTTGCTTGCAGGCACATCTCCAGTGTGGGGCGTGCAGGAGGCGGCTGATTGTCTCTCTCTCATCGATGTTTCTGACTTTCTATCTCTATCCCTTCTTCTCTGTAAAAAATCAATAAAATATATTTTAAAAAATTGTCTTCAAATATTACATCTATTTGAAAAAAAAACTTAAACAATAAGTAACGTGGAGTAAAAATGGAAATTCCCCTTCTCTTCCTGCTCTGCAGGTGTGTATCACATAAGTTGTTTCTTTTTAAATATGTTTGTGTATATTTATTGATTTTAGAGAAAGAGGAAGGGAGAGAGAGACACACACACATGGAAGTTGATCATGAATCAGCCGCCTTCTGCATGCCCCTTCCTGGGGATTGAGTCTGCAACCCAGGCACGTGTCCTGATGAGGAATCGAACCGGGGACCTCTTGGTGTGTGGGTCGATGCTCAATCAGCTAGGCACACTGGCTGGGCCATGTCTTTTAACTCTTCTATTCTTCCTTCTGGCAATTACCCTTGCAACATTCCATTCCATTCTCATACAGCTATTCCTTTATTCAACAATTTGGATCAAATCTATCTTTCCTTTAAGACAGAAGAAATAAATTATTCTCTCTTTTCCTGTCCTCTTCTCCCACAATTTGTCAACTACTAATTTTTATTTTTGCTTCCTTACTAGAATAATTAACTCTCCATTTTTTAAGCCAATACATAGCAGAGTGTCTCTTGAATCTCAACATTACAGGGTGAGATATTTGGAATTTCCACTCATCTTTCAAACTCTGTGCTAAGCCCTGCTTCTGTCCATGTGGCATTACTTGTACATTGCCAATAGGGTATTGTCTTGTGCCACTAAATCTGCTTTGCACGATAAAGTTCCCCCTTTTTTCTGAAACCCCAGCAAACTTCTGCCACATTTTACTTTGGCTCATAGTTGAACCATGAGTTTAATGTGCAACTTTTTGTTTTCCATTAAATTTCTAGTTGTCTTTCTTTTCTCCTTTGTCAAATATAGCCTGGTATATTCCTCATGTTACCATTAACAACCTCTCCTTTCTTACCCGTGTGGTTTATATAATCTCAGTCATATCATTTCTTCTTGAAGGCAATCTTTTCTGATTCCTCTGCCTTTTTGTGCTAACACAGAAACAATATGCTTTCTAGAACAGTTACTCAACTGTCACATTGTGATTTCTTTCTTCTCCTTATCTTCCTCCACCTTCTTCTCCTCTTCTATCTTTTCCTCCTCCTCCTTCTCCTCCTCATCCCCCCTTCTTCCTCCTCCTTCTCTTCCTTCTTCTTCTTAATTCTCATCTGAGGGTATTTTTCCATTAATCTTTTAGACTTTTAGAGAGAGTGGAAGAGAGAGGGAAGGACAGAGAGAAACATCGATGTGAGAGAAACACATCGATTGGTTTGCCTCCTGCACACACCCTGACCAGAGCACAGGCCGGGGAGGAGCCTACAATGAAGGCACGTGCCCCTGACCAAAATCAAACCTGGGACCCTTTGGTTCAAGAGGCCAACGCCCTATCCAATGAGCCAGACCTGCCAGGTCATGATTTATTTTTAATACATGGTTTGAGTTTGCATCTCTCTGATTATTAGTAATATGGAGCCTTTTTTCATATGTCTGTTGGCCATCTGTACATCCTCTTTGGACAAGTATCTGTTGAGGTCCTCTGTCCATTTTTTAATTTAATCGTTTAGGTTATTGTTACTATTATTATTGGTGTTGAGTTGTACGGTTTATTTGTAAATGTTGGATATTAATACCTTATCAGTTATATCACTGGTGGCTATATTCTCCCTTTTAGTAGGTTGTTGTTTTCATTTTGTTGATGGTTTCCTTTGCTGAACAAAACGTTTTTATTTATATATTCCCATTTGCTTATTTTTTTCTGTTGTTTCCCTTGCCTGAGAGATATATTATCAGAAAAACCAAAAAAAAAAAAATGTATATTTTTAATTGTCCTTTGTCTCCAGTATTCTTGTAAGGACAATTAAAAATACAAATAAGAGGTTTAATTATCCATGTTGAAAATAAGAGAAGACTCCCTGTCCCTATTTTTAAAGCATTTACTTCAGAAACATGCTAAGTTCTATCTGTCTCTTCAAAATATATGTACATGGTTTTAAAGCTAAATAAGCCTCTTTCCCACTTTAGCATCCAAGGTTGTATGTCAAAGGAATAGCATCTCTTTGATGATATTGGTATCAAATATTTATTCTACCTCTAGAAACCAGACAGAGATAGAGAATGATTCAGAATATATCTATATTATATCTATATCTATATCTTTATCTGTATCTTTATCTATATCTATATATCTATATTTATATCTATATCTATATCTATATCATATCTATGCCTATACCTATGCCTATATTATATCTATATCTATATCTATATCTATATCTATATCTATATCTTTATCTATATCTATATCTATATCTATATTTATATCTATATCTATATTTATATCTATATCTATATCTATATCTATATCATATCTATGCCTATACCTATACCTATATTATATCTATACCTATATCTATATCTATATCTATATCTATATCTATATCTATATCTATATCTATACCTATACCTATATCTATTCCTATACCTATATCTATATCTAAATCATACCTATACCAATATCTATATTATATCTATATCTACTTCTATATCTATATCTATTTCTATATCTATTTCTATATCTAAATCATACCTATACCTGTATCTATGTCTATATCTATATCTATATCTATATCTATACCTACACCTATATCTATATCTAAATCATACCTATACCTATGTCTATATTAAATCTATATCTATATCTATATCTACTTCTATATCTATATATCTATATCTATATCTATGTCTATATATCTAAATCATACCTATACCTATATCTATATTATATCTATATCATCTATATCTATATCTATATCTATATCATATCTATACCTATACCTATATTATATCTATATCTATATATCTCTATCACCTATATCTATATCATCTACACATATGTCTATACCATCTATAAGCACTTACATTGGTAAAACATATGAAGCCATGTTTTCTTTAGCTTATTGTGGTGCTGGCACAGAACGCCGGTGCTCCGCTCCTTGGTGGGTTAAGCACCTGATACGCACAGTGGTTGGCAGAGGCTTTCCGTATCGGGCGGCTGTCCAAAAACCCAGGTGTGGGCACCGAGCCAGGCCGGGAGAAGTTAGCAAGCGCTGTTTTCCGACCTTAAATTTCTTTGTCAGGGAAACTGGCTTGCCTCCTTTTTCCTTCCTAGCTCCTCATTTTTTATCCTTTTCAGCGGCTCTCTTCGTGCGAAGGTAAAAGAAGAAGGAAACTTTTTTGGGAGCTGTGAAATTCTCTCTCCCCCATCCCTGTGAACTTCACAAAGCCTCTTCTGATTAAGTGGGAAAGAGGTGTGAAGTTTTTTCTTCAGACACACTGACACCAGAAACACTGAAAATGTATTCAGCAAAATGTCTGTGCGAAACTCACTTGAGTGTATGCTGTTGGTGGCGAGAGTGTCTGCCTTCCATTTGTCATATCCCAGCCATATGCTGGCTCTCATTGAATCATGATGCTTTGAGGTTCATTATATGGAGGAAGAAGAATTTCATGCCTCATCCAGGGGATTCATGACGAGATCAGAGGCCTAGCTAGGGTTTGACCATCCTATCAAGAAGCTATTTTTATGAAAATGAAAAAAAGTAGGGGCTCTGTCTTCTCTGTTTTAAAGCAGTGTTTTAAGAATGTGGCAACCATTTTATTTAGATTTTCTTTTAGTCTGTTCTCGACAAATGAACGCTATTCCTGCTCTCCAAGAAAGTCATACATATTGAAAAGGTTTTTACTTGCCTTTGCTTTTCCCGCAAAGAGGCTGTTTTGGTTTGCTCAGAACTACCATTTTTTTCTCATTTCAAACACACATGCCCAGATTTAACATTCTCAAAGACCCTGGCTGAGAGAGAAGTGCAACTAGTGAATAGTTTTGTAAGCTGGTATGTGTTCTTTATGAAGGTAAAAAGCCAACGTGGCCGAGACCGGTTTGGCTCAGTGGATGGAGCATCGGCCTGCGGACTGAAAGGTCCCAGATTCGATTCCGATCGGGGGCATGTACCTTGCTTGCGGGCACATCTCCAGTGTGGGACGTGCAGGAGGCGGAAGATCGATGTCTCTCTCTCATCGATGTTTCTGACTTTCTATCCCTCTCCTTTTTTCTCTGTAAAAAATCAATAAAATATATTTTTTTAAAAAGCCAACGTGGTCATAGGAAGAAAACAAACCCCATACACATACACTTCTATTCGTACAACTGACCCTCATCGTGAAGGTGCCTTTGATGATGGTTCTCCAAGCAGAGCATCTTGACAAGAAGAGAAATAGCCAAGGACTGGGAAACTTTCAGGGCAAGATGCGTTTCGATCTGAAACTGAAAAGCAGGAACTTAAGAATCTCTGCCTGCTAGCCCGGGGCTATGCGATGCCCTCCCTTTTCAATCGAGGACAAGGACTGCATTAGCCTCCTCTGATGTTCTCGAGGTTTAATACTCTTATTTCAGAGGCCTTTGGCACGGTACACTGATTTTATGTTTGATTTTTATCGCGGCTTTTAATTGCCTCTGCACTTTTGTGTATTGTTGGCACTCTCGCTAGATGGTTCCTTGTAAAATACCTGGAATACTTTCTAAGAGGCAAACTATTTTATGGATTGTGTTTTTTTGTATAATTAAATAATACGTAATCTTTATGTCCCCGACGCCCAACTGCCTGAAAAAATTTTTACGGCAAATGCAAGGTGCCACTCATCGAGCTGAGGACAACGTATTTAAATAAATTCCTCCCTCAGATATTTCCCTATACGGGATCTGATGCAAAATAAAACAGAATTATGTTTTAGAAATGGCATTAATTATTTCTAGCTGTCTTTGGGGGACCCCTCGGTTTAGATCTGTGCTTTATCACACGCCAGACATTACAACTCCCTTTTGTGTGCAGCATATAAATGGAGACTTAAAATTCCCCGATGTAAAATTCAGCCAAGAACTTTTAGTGCATCCAATCAAGAAAGGGAAAAATACAGCTCTTGCTTACTTACACTGCACTGACAAAACTTCGTTTGCCGTGGTGATCAATCTTGCCAAAGTAGCAAGTCTACTTTCCTAGACAGACATCTTCTCAAATCTCAAAATAGCCCGCTGCCTTGAATATGTGGGTGGGAATCGTGTTTAAATACAGCTGCAGCCAGCCATGATGTCATCAACGTCAGAGTCTGGTATCAGATTGCTTACCTTCCGTTAGGATCACGTGGGAAATTGTGGGCAGGTCAGCAGCCTGGGATCGAGTCAAGCTGGATGCGTGTCCGTCCCCACTGGGTCCATTGCATGTCACCGAGAGTTTAGAGGAAAACATACTGTGGTCCAATTTTTAAATGTGAATGACCTCCTGTGTCCACAGGCTTAATGCTGTCTAATTTTTCACAATAATATAAAATTATGGCCGAGACCGGTTTGGCTCAGTGGATAGAGCGTCAGCCTGCAGACTGAAAGGTCCCAGGTTCGATTCCGGTCAAGGGCATGTATCCTGGTTGTGGGCACATCCCCAGTGTGGGGCGTGGAGGAGGCAGCTGATCGATGTCTCTCTCTCATTGATGTTTCTGACTTTCTATCTCTCTCCCTTCCTCTCTGTAAAAAATCAATAAAAATATATTTAAAAATATATATAAAATTATGATCTATTTTGCAGTTAGGGTGATGTTTCTCTAGGGATGGAGGCTAAAGGTTTAGAAAGAGAAAGAAGGGAAGCAAATCAGACTTGCTGGTTGGAGTAAGTTTGGGAGCTTTGGGGAAAGCTTCTGGGAAGAGGGTCCCTCAGCCTTGTCTTCAGTTATCAGTGGTTCTCAACCTGTGGGTCGCGACCCCTTTGGGAGTTGAACAACACTTTCACAGGGGTCACCTAAGACCATTGGAAAACACAGATATGATTCATATAAGTTGCAAAATGACAGTTATGAAGTAGCAACAAAAATAATTTTATGGTTGGGGTCACCACAACATGAGGAGCTGTATTAAAGGGTCGCAGCATTAGGAAGGTTGAGAACCACTGAGTTAGATGCTATCAATAATTGCAATGCTGTTGGATATGCACTGAGTAGTTTATGTAGAGAAGCACAGTACAACATTGGATTAAGATGGGATAACAAATCATTCTACCTAAAGTGATACCCATATATGCTGCCAATATTACTGAGAATATTGCTCAAAATTGCGTAGATTATTTCCATAAACGAATTCCATTTTATAATTTAGAAGCGCACAAGGTAATTATTTGTGCCTCGATAATTAAAACAAAACTATATAGGGATGCTAATCCTTGTCTTTGAAGACTTAGGTATGATAATGAACAATTAATTTTTCTATATTACCATTAGGGAAAAAAATGGTAAACCCTTTCCAAATTTGCGGAGTGCATTTATGAAACATTACTCAGTGCATTCACTTAATACCAAAACATAATGAGGTGAATTTGCATATTTTTCATTAGCTAAAGTTCTTGTATTTCTCCAAGGCTGTCTCACTGAAATGTATGGTCTCTCCACTCGCCCATTTTCAAAAATGTGGGATTAATGGATGTTGAGAAACCAACATGCCATCTCCTAACTTGTATGATTATTTGGATCAGTGGTTCCCAACCTTTCTAAGGCCTCGACCCTTTAATACAGTTCCTCATGTTGTGGTGACCCCCAACCATACTTCCTAACTGTAATTTTGCTATTGTTATGAATTATAATGTAAATACCTGTGTTTTCTGATGGTCTTAGGCAACCCCTGTGAAAGTGTCCTTAGACCTCCAAAGGGGTCGCGACCCACAGGTTGAGAACCACTGATTTGGATGGCCATAACAATTGCCACGCTGATAAAAATCTTCAAATTTGAAGCTCAGAGACAATCTCCTAGAAGACACTTGTTAAGCTTTTGCAGTATTGAATTCCTCCCGTGGTGTATTCCTGTGTGAACTCCCCACTCCTGACTCAGGAGACTGTACCTCCTGCTTCATCCGCTCCTTCGGCTGTTTCTTGTCTGGAAAGCCCTCTGCTGGCTCTCCTTCCTCCTCCAAGACACCTTCCCCAGACCCCTGATCCTCACTCCCATGAGCAGCTCAGAGATCTCCCCCAGGAATTCAGTGACCATCGCTTCTCTCTCCACTGGGATCACCGCCTAAACCAGTGGTTCTCAACCTGCCTAATGCCATGACCCTTTAAGACAACTCCTCATGTGGTAGTGACCCCCAACCATAAATTTATTTTTGTTGCTACTTCATACCTGTAATTTTGCTACTGTTATGAATCGTAATGTAAATATCTGTGTTTTGGAAAACATGAGGAACTGTGTTAAAGGGTCAGGGCATTAGGCAGGTTGAGAACCACTGTCCTAAACTCAAGCTCTGTCTCCCTATGGATATGGAAACACAATTCGCTGGGCACTCCTCTCCGCCCCCCAGGGGACTGTCCCTGCCAGCCTCCTCTCTCCTCCAGGCTGTTTTTACTCTGTGGCCCCCAAGGTTGAAACTCCAGATTATCCCTGCTCTTCCTTCCTCCCCAGCTCACACATTCAACCGCCGGGTTTAGTTGGTCATTTCCATTAACACCCCTGTGATCAAATTATTCCCTCTATTTTCTCCATTTCTACCTTCATCTTTTTTTTTTAAAAAAAATATATATATATTATTAATTTTTTACAGGGAGGAAGGAAGAGGAATAGAGATTTAGAAACATCAATGAGATAAGAAACATTGATCAGCTACCTCCTGCACACCCCCTACTGGGGATGTGTCCTCAACCAAGGTACATGACCTCGACCAGAATCGAACCTGGGACCTTTCAATCCACAGGCCAATGCTCTATCCACTGAGCCAAACCGGTTAGGGCGTCTACCTTCATCTTGCCTAATTACCTCTAAGATTACATCACCCTAACATTTCTTTTCCCTTTTACACACAGCAAAACAAAACATCCTCAACTCTGTGCATGTCAATCACAAAATCTTAAAGGACCCTGGAAGGTTATTTGGAGATTTAAATCCTAGGCCTCGGTCACACTCCCTCCCTTGCCTTAACCATACCCAGACACATCATGACTGGAGTCCCATATAAAAGAGAAGAAAGCCTGAATTATATCCCCAAACTCACCAAGGGTACAATTAGATAACAAAAATATTTTAAAAATTGTTACTTAGTTCAGTGGATCAAAGCTGTGGGCAAATCATGAGAACTAGCTATGACTTTCTGTACTTAGATGCCGGTGCGGCTACCTTTTGCACAGTCCAGAAATTCCTTCCAATTGTAAGGCTTAGGGTGGGGATAAGGAGAAGGTTCTGAGCAATTGGGGACCATGCTACTTGATATCTCACTTGGTGCAGTTAATTAGCAATTAAAACCAGTGGGACTAGGTGTTTGCAAGGCTCAGGACTTAGCTACACTGAGCAGAAAACCAACAGTGGATTGGAGTTCCCATAATTCAGCGCTAACAAAGGGTCACTCCTTCCTTCACTAATTAAAATGATGAAATAACTAATTTTAAAGCAAAATAGACTAGAAATCTGAATAAAAACCATCATGGTAAGTAACAATGCCCATAACTTAATTTTTATCTGTTTGGGGACATTATGCCTTAGTCCACAAGTATCTGAGCTATTCCATTTTTATAGATTGAGTGAGGTAATGTACCTGGGTATTTTCAGAAAGCTCTTGCTGAAATTCTAAAAGCTTCCAGAGACAGGGTCAAGTTCAGACCTGTTGAAGAGCAGGAAATGGATGGACATGGGCTCTCCAGAGATAAGGATTGAAACCCTGCCTCTGTCCCTTGACTTTTATGAGCCTTCTACTTCTAATTTGTTAAATGGGGAAAAGAATTCCTAGCATTAGGAGGTTATGTGAGGTTAAATGAGATAATTATGAAAAAAACTTGCCCAGACCAGATTCTTCCCACTCTCTTCACCTGATGTTTTCCAGAAGAGTTTCTTATATTTTAGCAATGCCGGTAGCAGAATAATTATTCATTTTACACAACATTTTAAAACATGCTCTCCAGTCATAATCTTCCTGGAGCAATGACATCTTTGTTATTTGACAAAGAGGCAGAAAGCAGCAAAGGCCAGACTTCAGTGGAGTCGTTGCCAAAAGCAAATCGATCAGAATGCAGAGGCAGGTTATCTGCATTGGAAGTTCAGGTCCATGAAAACTTATACTTGAATGTCTAAATGTTCAGTGTTCAATTGACATGTGAGTTTTTTTAATTTAAAAAATCAGTATATTGATTAAAGTGAGATATCTCTATGGCAGAAATTCAAGCACGCCTCACTTTCATGAGTCCTCTGCAAGCTTGATTTGGATTTCTAACCGGCCATTGTTTAAATTCTAACCTTGTTCTTCAACTAATAATCAACAAATGTTCATACACAGTCTCTGCCTCTCTGGGCCTCAGAATATCTGGCTCAGAGATATGCCATTAAAAATGGCTGAAAAAATGTATGAACCTTAGTTGTAAATCATTACTATTTTTTTTTTTTGATAAAAAGAAGGAGTGAATTCCATTTTAATAGCCTTATACAGAAGAGAAAATGCTGGGGATTGTTCTTATTATTTTTCTTGGTTGAATAAATAAATAGAATCAGTTATATAAAAGGTGGAATAAAAATAGTTTTAGAAATAAGATATATGACTCTGAGCAACCATTTACTAATAGGTTAAAATGAAAACAAAAAAATATTCTGAAATGTCTTATTTTTTTATTGCACTCAATTCTCATCTACTTTGGTGGATCAATTCAGCCAACGTTAGGAGGTTCTGTGTCTTTCTTTGTTCTTCCTTTCTTCCTTCCTTCTTAGGAGGTAGGGAATGGGGGAATATATTTAATATAGCCAAATGGATCAGGCTGAGAGTCTTCTGATAAAAGAATTTAGACACCAGTCTTAAGAGTGTACACGCCACGTTCTATTACAAATGTGTAGGAATTGGAAAATATCATTGCTCCCAAATACTGAGGCATTTGAGTGGGTGAAAGAGAGAAAAACAGGGAACTGGCAAACAAAAGAATCCAAACCTTATCCTCCTGTAAATGAGAAACTGAATTTCCAAAAAATCAGTTTCAGGCCTTGATGTTTAGAAAGGAAATGAAATGTTTACCTATATGTTTATTTATCCCTTTAATAAGACCCTGTGATATTGAAGGTGTTACGAGGTAATAAAACTGTCCTGACTGTACGTAAGGCCTTGGGATTCTTCCCAAAGTCACAGGATTGGTTCTCAGGAGTCACGGACCTAAGTACTAAAGTTGCTAAAGGATGAAAATGCATCTTTCAGTTAAGATATTTTTCTTCTAACCAAGAGCAGTCAACTATGGAAATCCCTAGCTTATATACTCATGAATATAAAGAGAAACTGAGACCATTCTTCCCCTCAATATATTCGCTAAACTGGTGTGGGAAACCACTTACCTCCTCAGATATGTTTGAATAAAATGTACAAAACATGCAAAAAGTAAAGTACAAACCTGGGCTTGGAAACATAAAAGAGGGATAGAGGAAAAAAGAAGAGGAAGGAAGAGGGAAAAAAGAGTAAGGAAGCAGAAGAAGGAAAAAGAAGAAAGAGGAGGAAGAAATCCTCAGAACCTGAAGTGAAAAGAGAGCTCAAGCTCAGCAGAATTTGAATACAATATGTTCATGGGCATCTTTTCATGGATTTAATCAGTGAATTCCTATCTGAGAGGTGTGTGTGTGTGTGTGTGTGTGTGTGTGTGTGTGTGTGTGTGTCTGTCTGTGTGTCTGTGTGTCTAATGTGTTGTGTGTTTCAGTGCTGTTTTGCTGAAGCAGGAAAGTCTCAGCTTCAGGTGCCGTACAAATGGAACACCTGAGAGTCATGGTGATCAGGTTACGTGTGAAATAAGGGCAAAGGAAGTTTGACCTTCACTGAGGCCAGGAAAGCACCAAGACAGCTTGTCAACCGCAGATGTCAAAGGTGGAGAAAGCGCTACCTGTGGGGGATCAGGACTGGGCCTGAGCTTAGGGTGACTGTGGAGTATTTGGATCTTCAAGCTGGAACCCTGGATTCGTGTGCGTTCCCAAGCAGAGCTAGTCCTGAAACCAAGCTGCAGGGTGAGCCCCAACTCAAGGGCATGTAAGAGTCCTACAAGAGCAACCCTTGCTGGAGATGAGTTTCTTCCATATAATAAAAGGGTAATATGCAAATTGACCCTAAGGGCAGAACGACTGCTCGACCAGTCACTACCGGGCACACTGACCACTTCTTGGTCCCTTTTCCCAGCTGGCAAGCTCCAATCGCCTGATGGGTAAGTAAACACAAATTCATTCTGTGCCTGGCCGGCAAGGTTCAGGATTGAGCACTGACCTGTGAACCAGGAGGTCACTGTTCAATTTCCAGTCAGGGTAACATGCCTGGGTTGCAGGCTCAATCCCCAGTAGGAGGCACCCAGGAGACAGCCAATCAATAATTCTCTCTCATCATTGATGTTTCTTTCTTTTTCTTTCTCTCTGAAATCAATAAAAATAGACTTAAAACCAAAAAAAACAAAAATAAAAAACAAATTTATCCCTGAAACAATTTCGTAATGAAATTGCAGTTTGCAAAAGACCAATTTAGATTTTGATAAACTTTTTATTGGGAGTGTAAAGGTTACCTTCAAAGGGACAGAGACTTTTCACAGTCACTTGTCTGTGTCTGATGCTCTAACTAATGGAATGGTACTTCCAAAAATCTGAACAAAACATAACTTGTGGAACCGTATTTATACTCAATTAGAAAGAGCAAGGAGGCATAAGACTTTATAGATAGATGAGGATTAAGGATTTACAACTCATTTAATTTTCAGATAAAATATTTAAAGATATATTCAATTAAAAGAAAGCAGAACTCAGGAAGTTGAATAGGAGGCCAAAAGCAATGCTGACAAACACATTGACCCATGTGTTGAATTGTTAAGGTTAAACCCATATTTGCAACTTTTAAAGAACTAATTTGGGGCAATTAAAGAGGAACCAGATAATCAAACTGGAATAACTTGAGAAATCATGTAGGAGAGAGAAGTGTGAAAATATCTTAAATTCCTGAAATTTCTTTCAAGTTGGATAGATTAAAAATAAATCTGGTGAATCTCTGTGTGTAATAGTTTAAGCATTAGAAATTATTTTTTCATTAAGGAATAGGTTAAAAGTACATACTTATGTAATTAAGACTGAAATAGATTCAATGTGGATTCAACTCAAAACCTAATGATGATTGAAAACAGCCATGTGCAAATAGATAACGTATGTAAACTTAAAAAGCAACACCAAGTATACCATATGTTAACATATTGCTAGTCTATTTGCTTTCAATGTGTATATTGTGCCTTTTTATATACAGCGACGAGAAAAATACACTCAGTAAATTCATGAGAGTGGCCTTTGGGGAGGAGGGAGGAAAATAGATATCACAGTTGACTTCACCTTTATGTGCAATACGTCATCTCTTTTCACATGTAGAAATGCACCTGCGTGTGAGAAAGGGACAAGATTCCACCAAAGAAATAAATTATTTTCTTCCCATTGAGGTCAGAGGCTTGGCTGGGGAGCACTTCCGGGCCATCCTGTGTTGTTGCCCTGGTGTGTGTGTGTTAGTTTGGGAGAAAAATAAGAATAGGCCATATATTGGGCTTGGATAACTTGCTTCTAGAATCAGCCCTCCACAGCAGGAGCAGCCCAGTGGGGAAGGCAGGATATCTATAATAATCTATAATAATAGAAGCATCATATGCTACTTAGACCAGGCATCCTCTGGATGACCTTCCGGATGAAACCAGGGATGGGAGGGAAGCTGGGGTCCTGGATGCCGCAGGGAAGGCAGTGCCGGCAGCTGAGGGAAGGAAGGCCCACTCTTGCACACAAATTTTGTGCGTCAGGCCTCTAGTTCTTGATAAAGTTGATGACTCAGAGAGTTCAGCTCCTCCAATTAAAGAGGCCTTGATAGGACTTGAGATTGCACAGGGATATCTCAACGTGTGCTAAGATTTCCAAATTTATACTTGCAAATAAAATGAGCCAGAGTGATGTGCAACTTGGGAAACTAAAAATATTTCGAGATCCATGATTGCTTCAAATGAGTGGTGTAATTTATTCCATTTTTCTCTTCAGGGGAAAATAGAGAAACCACCTAAAAAGAAAATGCAATTTTGCTTTTGTTGAAATTCTAGACAAACTATATATTGAGAATTTATTGCTACCCTAAACTTTGTTTGTATCAAATCAGTTTTGAGCACTTGAAGACTTACAGATGTGTTTGAAGGATGATTTATTTCTAGTAATTAGTATGAGGATATTAAAATTTTTTCCCCTGTGTTTCTTAGGAAATGTGTGTGTAAGAAACACATAAATGAGAGGTTCAGTGTCTCTCCTATAGGTGCTTGGTCAAAGATCCACCAGAGGAAATACTGACATGTGTCCTGCTATTTCAGAGGATTTTTGAGGGATTCACATCTGATTATGCTTTTTGGGAAAACAGTGTTTTTTTCATTACAATTTTTGTCAAAATAGCATCAACTGGCTCATCATTAAAATGGCTCTGTGTAGCTATACCCTTAGTTAGATATTCTTTTTTAATCCTCACTGAGGGTATTTTTCCATTCCTTTTTAGAGAGAGTGGAAGAGAGAGGGAAAGACAGAGAAAACCAATTGAAAGAAACACATCAATTGGTTGCCTCCTGCACGAGCCCTGACCAGGGCTCTGGCTGGGGAAGAACCTGCAACCCAAAGACATGCCCTTGACCAGAATCACATCCAGGACCTTTCAATCCACAGGCTGACACTCTGTTCACTGAGCCAAACCTGCGATGGCATATATTTTACATTGATAACTGAATATAAAGATTCTCTAATGAACACAATTTTAGTCAATTTCTGTCCTCAAAAATCCACAAAGGTTAGGTCCAAACCAATCAATAAACAAAAACAGAAAGCAAACGTAAAAGAAAGGGGAGGTTACACAGTCCATGAGAAATAAGCAAGCAGACACAACCCTACACCACGCTCTATGAAGCTCACCTCCAACGGTTAAAAATTTAGGGCTGAGTCAATAGAAATAGGAGAGCTGACACAAAGGTCAAGTCCAAAGCTCTGTCCCTGGAAGTGGCAGGCCCAGACCGAGAGTTGTTTCAAGGAGGAAAGAATTGGGGAGAACATCCTGTGGCAAAAAAAACAACAACAACAACAAACAAAAACATCCTGAAACAAAGATGCCACGTCTTTCAGTTTGCCCTCTTATTTCTCTTCCTCACTTATTTCATGAAATAGTTCATTCAGAAATGAATAATCATAAAAACGGAAGCAGCGCTTGACGAATGCACTAACACAGTAAATACACAGGCAGCCAAGGAAGAGAAGGCCGCGCCCATTAACAGTGTATGGGCTTGCATCATGGGAAGAAGAATTCCAGCAGCCAAGAGCTAACTCATTACACGGCTTCGCTCATCCTCGGTGACATTACCGTCCATGTTGGTATTTGGAGAAGAGCCACAGAGGTTAAAATGGAGATGAGAAGCCCAGAAAAAGATGGAAATCTAAGAAATTGAAAGAGACAGGTAAATACATGAAAGTCAGATTAGGAACCAGCATCACAAGAGAAAAAACCTCAGGAAAATGGTCCTTAGGAGAACAGGGGACAAGCTTGAGGAGGCACATAAAGCCACGGAGGGAAAATGAGGAAGAGAGAAGAGACTTGGGGAGAAAGATGGATTAGAGGAAGCCACATTAGGCTTAATATAGACTTCACCTCCTCCACCACGGGAAGGTCAAATGGGAAGAAACGCCACTCACATTTACAGTGAAAGAACGCAGTCCTTTAGGTGGAAGATCACATCCTCAAACATGGACAACTTTGAATGAAAGAAAAAAACACACAAATAAGAACCAATGAAATGAATGGTCAGGGCAGTGAAGATTTAAAAATGACAAGCCCAGGTCAATGACTTAGGCATGGGACAGAAGTGTTGCAGGGAATGATGAATCAGAAACATTGAATGATGAATTAGAACATTTTCAAATCATGGGGAATGGGACATGAGGAAGATTTAAATACATATGTTTTCTAATTTTCAACGTGAGAGGGTCAATAGATACTGTAGATAACAACACAATAGAATGACTCAAACTCTTAATGGTTTCCATAACCATGTTTCCTCTTTATTTTATTTTTATTTTTTTAAATATATTTTATTGATTTTTCACAGAGAAGAAGGGAGAGGGACAGAGAGCCAGAAACATCAATGAGGGAGAAACACAGATCAGCTGCCTCCTGCACATCCCTCACTGGGGATGTGCCCAAAATCAAGGCACATGCCCTTGACCCGAATAGAATCCAGAACCCTTCAGTTCGAAGGCTGACGCTCTATCCACTGAGCCAAACCGGCTTAGCAATAACCATGTTTCCTCTTTAGAAAGAGTTTTGACAATTTATTATCTTGTATGATAAAGAAACAGGCATCTGAAGGTCAGCAATTAAATTAAAATATATTTTATGTGTTTTGGTTGTTGTAATTAAAGAAAATTGCCCATGTGACATAAACCATTTATTCTACCTTTGCAACCTTTCTGTCATGTAGTCGGTGCATCTGTGTAGACTCTAGAGAAGTGAAGAATTTGGTTAACAACAGTGGTTTTCCGGGGGTGAGTGAGCTTTTTGTTTTACCTTCTGAATCTCTTTGGCATCTCTGTTTTATAAAACAAGTCAATGTTTTTTTTAAAAAGCCTAATTAATAAAATTTCACATCTATATAATACTCCTCTGTGCAGCCATTTTTTAATGTAAGCTCTAATGTCAGAATACCAATGTGGACTTGAGTATTTCTTATCAATTCTTGTTGAATTATCTGTAATATCAAAGGCATGTCATGGTTAAATGATAAATACATATAGGATGCTACTTCTAAGTAGTTGTATAATTGAGCTATATCCCACTTAGTTTTTGTGATGGTAGAGTTGTAAACCCACTGTTCTAAAAATTATTTCATAAAGTCATTTATAATACATACGTTCAAAAATCTAATTGGCTTTAGAAAATGATCAAAAGCAACTTCTTGGACTGAGGACATCCTCAGTGTGTGGAAGGTTAATGGGGCAGGAGGCAGATGGCTTTCCACGTTTTCCTTCATGTGCTGAGATTGACGCTGCTTGACATTTTAAAGGCACCGTCTCTCAATGGGGAAGGGAGAAAGAGACATCTGCAATACTTTCAACAATAAAGATAAATTTAAAAATAATAAAGGCACCGTCTCTGTCAGGAAAAATCTTTCCATAGGTTTTAAATCATTACCCAAACATATGCTGTTAAGCTACCAAGGTGCTTTGTTACCTTCAGATCATGTCTTTTATTTCAGTGTCTGTATATTTAATTTTAGGTCACAGAGCTGGTTTATTACAAATTAAGTGTTCTCTTTCAGAAGTCTATTTTAAATTATGGTAAGAACACTTCATATAAGAGATACAATCTTCTCTCTTACAATTATTTTTATTGATTTCAGAGAGGAAGGGAGAGGAAGAGAGAGATAGAAACATCAGTGATGAGAAAGAATCATTGATCAGCTGCCTCCAGCACATCCCACACTGGGGATCAAACCTATAACCCCAGCTCGTGTCCCTACCCAGAATCAAACCATCATCTCCTGGATCCTAGTTCAATGCTCACCAACTGAGCCATACCAGCTGGATTCCCCTCTGACATGTGTAAATGCAGAGTCCAATATTGATGTAGGTAGTAGTTTTACAGCAGATCCCTAGCGATGTATTTTTTTATTATTATTAAAGCATATTCTTCACTCCGTGAAAATCTTCAAAGACATTCATTCTCTGAAAGAAAATGGATTCCTGGTAGAGGATTAGGGGCCAAATCTGGGCACGCCACAGATGATCACACCTTTCTTTCCCGGTTCCATCTTCCATTCATTATTTCTTCACACGGAAGCCCCAGCTCTCAGACACCCGCTGAGCACCTCCTCTTTGTCAGCCCCTGGGGTAGCTTTGGGGACAATAGCGAGAGAAATAAGATTCACTCCTGCCCTTGAGGAGGACACGGGCCGGTGGGAGAGGCGCACCGCAGCTAATTATAATCACCGCGTGCTAAACGCTGAGAGAAAAATGGGAGGAAAGTGCTGAGGGAGATGTGATCGCAATTAATTCTGCCCGGAGGTGGCGAGGAGAGGACGGGCCTGAGATGAAACAGAAAATGCCGCACGTGGAGCAGAAGAGGGACCGTATTTCTAGATCTTCTGTGATAGCCAGGGCATCTCATCTACCTGCGCTCTGACAGGGAGGTGAGCAAGATGAATAGCAACTTGGGAAGAAGGGCAGGTGAAATATCTGCTTGTCCCCCCTCCAGGGAAACAGGGGAAGGAGAGGAGAAATGTGAAGGCCAGGAGGTCACACGCCAGGACTGGCCTTGACCTACAAGGCTGTAGGGCAGGAAAACAGGCGGGATTAGTGTGAATTCCCTGAGGACATTGGTTCGTGGCTTCCTTTGCAGATGTAGCCTTCACTCTCCTGGCTCCTGGGAGAAACCTGGACTTTATTTTGGGGCTACACCCCACATCATAGTAGAGCAAGAGAGAATTTTGGCAGCAAGAGGTAGCGAGACAGATAGCCCTGAGGGCTGTGTGTGGGCTCCTCATATCCTGGACAGAGTGTGTCAGTTCCTAGAGTCGCAGTGGCAGGAAGTGGAAGGATGGGCCCACCTGGGGATGGACAGAGACTGAGAGTTGTAACACAGAGCTGTGGCTACGGGCAGGTGGGGTAAGTGAGGAAGATGCAATCACTTACATAAGATCAATTAACTCAGTTGTTTCTCCAGCGGTGTGTATATTAGTGAGCTTACACAGACCTATGGACCAGGTGAAAAGAAATAGGTAGTCAACATTAAGTTTCTTGAATCAGGCCATGTATGTGAGTGGACTTTAGCGGAGAAAGCTCTCCATCAACCGCAAGGATTAAAGGTCAGTATAGTGATTGCTCTATAGGAACAATTTCCAACATAATTTCTCATTTCATTAGTATTTAGACTGCTTCCCACCGGCCTTTGGGAGCCCTGAAAAGAGGCGAGGAAATCAGAGGGAACGAGGCGAATAAATTACCTGAAAAGCATCATGGTCCTTGGCTCAAAGGCCCTGTAATAATAGAGGAATCAAGACAAACAGTAAATAAAAGCAAAATAACAGTATACTCAATCTCACAGTATTGCCTCCAACATAGTTCTTCAAGTGTGTGTTCAAGCAGTTGTTTTAATGTTGTCTCAGGCCAGCATCTTTTGGGGTGCAGTATGCAATGCAACCAGGAGACCCGTAATAAATTAAAGGACCCCTAAGGCCTTTAATCCCTTAGTTAACACCCCCGGGTATATCCTAGTCAGGGCCAGGAGAGTGAAGGTAACAACCCAGGCTTGCAACTGGCCTCTGACATGGAGACGGGGAGCAGTCTGGTAGGACTGAACCCTTAACCTCTAGAATCTTCTGTGATCTTCTTGTGGCCCATGGGTGCCAGAGTTGAGTTGAGTTGTAGGACAGACACCCAGCTGGTGTCCAGAAAATGGCTTGCTGGCATGGGCAAGTCCCTCCCCTGCCCATGGTACAAGTGGTCATTAACCTAATGAATCTGCAGGAGCCACAGCTATCGCAGGGACAGGAAGCAACATTCCCCTGATGGTCACTCCTGGGTTCCCAAGCCCGTGTGTTCTGATTGCACGAACATCTTTGGCTCATGTGTACGCTGCATCCAGAGAAATTATACTCCGTCTCCCAGTATTGCCTCCGACATCGTTCTTCAAGTAAGCAAATGTTTCAATGTTCTCTCAGGCTAGGATTTTTTGGGGTGCAGTATGCAATGCAACCAGGAGGCCCATAGTTATGGCCCATTCCTGCACCTCCATTAGGTAGAGTGAGGTCACTGGCCCAGTCTGATTCCATGTAACAACCCTTGCCGATTGGTCAGCCATCCTGTGCACCCTCACATGTATAATGCATAGCTGGTACTGCATGCTTTGTCAGCCTGGACAGTAAGAAGCATGACTATTGAAAGAACAGTAAGTAATGCTCTTACTTACAAGTATCACCATCAAAGAACAAGGTAAATGACATGTATTGTCATAGAGATGTGACTAACACATATAGTTAGGAGTAAAAAGTGGCAAGTTCAGAAGAGGACATACGTTATTATACTCTTGGTGTTACAAGATAGTGTGTGTGTGTGTGTGTGTTTCAACACAAAAAAAATTCTAGGATACACACCACCAACCTGTTAACTGTGTCATCCGATGGGGAGTGATGGAGCTTGGGGTTGGAGTTTGCAGGGACAGGTGGGCGAGAAACAGTGGCATTTTTTAAAAAAATATATTTTATTGATTTTTTACAGAGTGGAAGGGAGAGGGATAGAAAGTTAGAAACATCCATGAGAGAGAGACATTGATCAGCCGCCTCCTGCACGCCGCCCACTGGGGATGCGCCCGCAACCAAGGTACATGCCCTTGACCGGAATCGAACCTGGGCCCTTTCAGTCCACAGGCCGACATTCTATCCCCTGAGCCAAACCGGTCTCGGCAAACAGTGGCATTTTCACCAATTACTCCATAGATAGTTGAATAATGAAAGTACATCCATGTGCTCCGTGTGTGGAAAACACAGACTGTCACATGGAAAGGATGCGCATGTGCCCGGGGGAGTAACTAAGGGATTAAAGGCCTGGAGCGCCTGCGTCTCCAGCACTCACTCAGTGCCTCTCTACAGAGCCCTGTGCTTAGCGCTCATTACCTCTCCCCGTTCCTGACATCCAATCCGAGGCTCCTTTAAATTGTCATTCTGCCTTTATTTACTGTTTGTCTTGATTCCTATCTTACTACAGGGCCTTTGAGCCAAGGACCATGATGCTTTTCAGATAATTTATTCGCCTCGGTCCCCCTGATATGCTCGCTCCTGCTCAGGGCTCCCAGAGGCCTGTGGGAGGCACTCTAAATATTAATGAATGAGAAATTATGTTTGAAATGGTTCCTATGGAGCAGACACCACACTGACCTTTAATCCTGGCGGTTGATGGACAGCTTTCTCCTCTAAAGTCCGCTCACACCCATGACCTCATTTGACCTCACACACACAAAGCTCTAGCCAGGGAAGGAGTGTTTGTGTTTTGCCTTTTCTTTCTTTTTTCTTTCTTCTTCTTCTTCTTTTTTTTTTTTAGTTTGCAGGAGGATTAGGACCCCTTGTGTAAGAATGACGTCACTGCTCAGAGCATAACCTTTCACACCCAGCGGTGGCTGAAAACTCGGCAAGAGGCAGTGACCGTCACCCCTGCATTTTCCGAAGAAAGGAATCATCCTGGTATTCAGAATGGCGACCGCATGTTAACAGCAGCTGAGGCTGCACACAGGGCGCTGTGACATTTATGTGGCGAGAGCGCTTGCCCGTTAGGAGCGAGGAAGAGGGTGACAGATAATCTCTCGGTTGCAAAGGCAGAATCGTTCTGTCCATTAAAGGAAATGCACACCTGGAAATAAGAGACTGCAGCGCTGAAACCGGTGTGGCTTAGTGGATAGAACGTCGGCCTGCGGACTGAAAGGTCCCAGGTTCGATTCCGGTCAAGGGCATGTACCTTGGTTGAGGGCTCATCCTCATTGGGGGTGTGCAGGAGGCAGCTGATCGATGTCTCTCTCTCTCATCCCTTTCCCTTTCTCTCTGTACAAAATCTATTCAAAAGAGAGAGAGAGAGAGGGAGAGAGAGAGAGACTGCAGCACTGTCCTCAATTCATGCACAAGCCACCAATCCCAATTTGGGGTGACCCCTCCTCCACATGCCTCCCTCATGCAACTCTTTAGCAGGCATGATGGACACGGGGTATGGGCTGCTGCTGGGGCTGTCCCTCAGGCCACCTCTCTGCAGAGACTCCTGACCTCCCGCCCAACCTCAGAGGTTCCACCTCTTCTCTGAAGGGTTTTCATCATTCACATTGCCTCTTCTTTCCACGGGGGAATGGCGAGGACCCCAAGGCAGACTTCTGTGATGCTTGGCCAGAACATTCCAGACTAGTTGCTGAAGACCACATTTCTGGGGAACGCTGAAACAGCGATGAGATGAGATGTGACGTCTGGGTTGGGTGTCCTGGGCTTCTCGCGTGAGCGCCTCTATTGGGCCCTGGATCTCTGTTTGGCCGTCTGGAGAGCTCGGCTCGGTTATGGACATTGAGAGGGGAGTGCGCAGTGCGCGCTGCACAGGCAGCCTGATCAACATCAGGAAATGTTAGTTCTCTGACTTTGTCACCTCCCAGGACCCGTTATGTGTTATGCTAAGAGTTTCCTGTCTTTTTGCTTTGTTGCGCTTTGAGCTGCTTCAAAGTAAAACTGTCTCTGTGCCTGCTCCAGAGAGGGCGTGTGGTGAAAAGCATCCTGTATTCAATTAGATTCTTTTTTTAAATACATTTTATTGATTTGTTACAGAGAGGAAGGGAGAGGGATAGAGTTAAAAACATTGATGAGAGAGACATGGATCAGTTGTCTCTTGCACGCCCCCTACTGGGGGGCACACCCACAACCAAGGTACATGCCCTTGACCAGAATCAAACCTGGGACCTTTCAGTCCGCAGACCGACGTTCTATCCTCTGAGCCAAACCGGTTTCGGCTCAATTAGCTTCTTTCCCTTTGTCTCAGCGTTAACACTAAACACACTGGAGTAAATATTCTAAATGTATCTGAACGTGCTCTTATTTATGGATCCAGTGGTGGATGATAGTTTAGACTATGTCATTGTTTTGGGGGGTGTGCTTGTCTTCAAATACAAGTGCATTGTGTTAATCGTATTGATCAAACGTGATACTTTGTCTTTTAGTTTATAATAGCACCGATAGCCAGAAGGCAAAAAACAGAAATTATCAAAATGATTTGTCTGCTTTTGAACTTAAAGAACCACGTAAGGACTTTCTGATACTCTAACTGCCATGGAGTGTTCAACACATGCTTGTGTTGTTTCTGTGTGGTTTACAAACATTTTTTAATTTTTAACTTGCAGATGACATGCAATATGATATTAGTTACAGGCGCCCACCCCATGATTAGACTTTTATTTAACTTATGACGTGAGCACCTTGGTGAGTCTAGTAGCCATCTGACACCATTTGGATTTATTGCAATATGATGACCTAATATTATCTGAACTTATATCCCAGGACTATTCTGTAACCAATATCTTTTATAGAGTACCTTGGATACCAGTCCTTTGCCAGTGAAGTATTATTCAAATGTATCCTTCAGATGTGCACTCTCTTTTCTTTTTCTAGATGGTCTCTTTAGAGGAGCAGAAATTCTCGCTTTTAAAGTGGTGGTAAACTTAGCTCGCATAGTGTAATTTTGACAGTTCACTCCCTGCCACCAAGTAATGAAAAGATTCACTTATATTATCTTCTAAAAGCCGCACAGTTCCGTCATTTGCATTTTGTTCTCTAATTTCTCTGAAATTAATTCTTGCGGATGGAGCAAGGTAGAGATCTAATTAAAATTTTCCATTAGGGTACAAAAACAACCTCGGAGCGTTGCCTGGAGAAAAAAAAATAGAAAACAAAACAGCTAAGTCTGTTCTTGCCTTGCTCAACCGCGATGCTGCATTTCACAAATATTTACATCTGCGCGGGCTTATTTCTGGACTCTCTTCTGCGACGTTGGTTTATTTTTCCGTCCTAACTAGCAGAGCCCACAGAGCTGGCGTTCCTCATTGTCCTCATTTGTAAAGGGAACAGTGACTCTTTCGACCTTCCATCCAATGCCTGCTTCCTTTGCGAATGGGAAGACTTGACCTTCTCGCAGCCCTGGGGACCATGGCATTTGTGGCGTTTGCTTCTGACCCAGGTGCAGGCTGCATTGCATGCCACCTTTTCCCACAGCCTGAGCTTGCTTCCTTCCACCCCGTCCACACAGTCTCCCCCAGAGAATGTTTCCTATGGACCCCAACCTACAGCCCAATCCTATTCTAGTTATTGCCGGCTTCCTGAGCCAGATTTTGACCTACAATTGCCCCTCGCAGATCCTGATCAACCCAGGCGGAGAACACAGGCTGGTTTTAAATATTTCCCATCCGATGCCTTATTTGACATGGGCGAGCGCAAGTCCTGGGCTCCATTTCTCGGATGGTTGTTTCGTTGATAATACTTCCACCTCATTGCGATGAAGTTTCAAGGTATCAGCTTTATGCCACTTAGGTGTTAAAAGTGAATGGTAGCCGAAACCGGTGTGGCTCAGTGGAGTAGAGCGTCGGCCTGCAGACTGAAGGGTCCCAGGTTCGATTCAGGTCAAGGGCATGTACCTTGATTGCGGGCACATCCCCAGTAAGAGGTGTGCAAGAGGCAGCTGATCGATGTTTCTCTCTCATCATCGATGTTTCTCGCTCTCTATCTCTCTCCCTTCCTCTCTGTAAAAAATCAATAAAATAAAAAATAAAAAGTGAATGGTAGAGGGGAAGGAGTAGAAAAGCGGGAACAATGAAAACATAAAGGTAGGGGTTGTAGAGGAATCTGGATAAACTTTCCCTGTTATCACACCATCTACGTTTTTTCCAGAAGTTAATTCCTGGGACTCTTCTATTCTTTTCCTCTTTCCTCCTATCTACTCTCACCTGCAGCTGCGGGAAATGCTAAAGCAAGCTATCCTGAAGAGGATGCATCCTTTTTTTTGGCTGCAGTTTTGAAGATCTCTCAGGGCTGAATTGTACCCAGGTTGCCAGCTGGGAAGTGAAACCTAAAATAGGCAGAGAGATCTGCTTTGTCTGGGTGAGGAGGTGGAGGGCTAACTACCTTTGGTGAAATGTGATGGGAATGCCTGAGGGTGCCTTTTCCCTGTCCCCAACACCTCTTCCTACAGCGCCCCTAGCGGTAGAGATGCGGACATGCTGATGAGTAGCAAGGCTCACACTGCACCACATTCTGTGCTGTGAATTTTTTCTCAGAGACTTAGTAAACGTCACACTGTATTCTCTTTTAAGATCTCATCACATGATTCACTCACAAGCCAAATGGTAAGAATATCACTTTTCCATTTCGGTGAACTTCCATTTTGTCTCCAAAGTCTGGAGCGTGGGGACCTTAATGGGTAGGCAATGATTGGAAAAATAGGATCGCTTTGTGTATGGAAGACCCGATGCTGTTAAGCCCAGAGCAAAGGAACCGGGACTGGATAGAACACTCAAAAAAAAAAAAATAAATAAAAAACCCACAATAGACTAAGGTTACCAGCCTTCATCTTGATATATGGGAAGGATACGTAGGGAAGAATGAAGTATAGAAAGTACAGGAAGACGGTTCATGGAAAGAATAAAGTTTATAAAAATTCATACAATTTGAAAAGGTAGCTTCCTCTAATCAGCTGGACATCTCACCTTTTAAAATGAACACGTCTGTGAAGACAGGTTAATTTACACCATGCTTAATAACTTTTAAAAAGATACATGAAGGCATTTCATTGACCAAAGTACAATTTTTTTTTTATAAAACATCTAGGAAAAACTGTGCCTAAGCAGATATCTGCACCAGACGGAGACAAAGGATGACAGTCACAACACTGTGCCCGAAACACATACCTACAGCCACCTCATTACCCACCACAGATCAGGAAGGAATCACAGGGCTACCTCTTTGTACAGTTTGGTTACTAAAGAGGAAAATGGCAAATAGTATTGAAATGATTTCTTTTAAAAATATTTTTTAAACAGTATTTTTTTAGTCAATGAAGTAATCAAATAGAAAATAACTGATGAATCCTTCTACAGATATGTACATTGAATAAAGATGTTCATCAGTTTTTAAATTCATGTCTTAACATCTATTTTCCCTTCCTTGCAGGAAAAGGCACTACAATAAAGATTAAGAATCTGTATACATGAATGAATTCATTGTTGAATTTATTGAAAGAAGTGTATCACAGTGTTTACTTACATAGCATTTTTTTTGGTCAAGGCTGAATACTTAAAATCAATTAACTGCAAAGTGAAAATGGAATGATTTAACTGCCTCCCACAAAATGGCTGCCATGAAAATGATGTTTGAGACTTGGATGAGAACTTAATTGTTGAGACATGAGTCATTTAAGATTCTTAGTCCATTTGCATGGAATGAAAATGAGTACATTAACAGCAAAGAACATCAACAGTAATCTTTCTTTACTGAAAAAGACCTTTGTTTTAATTTTTTCCCTGAGAGCATCATAAAACCTTATTAGGGGGTTGGAAATATTTTCAGCCCAGCATCTGACAATCATTCCCTTCTCACCCCCACATTTATTGAAATTTCCATTGTCAACCCTCCTTACAAACCCTACCCCTCCTCCCCCTAAAAAAGGAAAATAGACAAAAAAAAAAAAAAAAAAACTTTGCACAATCCCATTTCTTCGGTGTCTTTTTGGGAGTCTTCCCTCATGACAACTAAGAAAGTTCATAAAAATTAGAAAGATAGTTACCAGTTACATTTCTGTGCTGGGTAAGAATGAAGTCTCGCCCTAGCTGTTTGGCTCAATGGATAGAGCTTCATATGGTAGACTGAGAGGTCCCAGGTTAGATTCCAGTCAAGGGCACATCCCCAAGGTGCAGGCTTGATCCCAGTTGGGAACATGCAAGAGGCAGCCAATCAATGATTTTCTCTTATCATTGATGTTTCTCTCTCTCTCTTCCTCTCCCTTCCTCTCTGAAATCAATAAAAATATATTAAGTAAAAAAAAGAATGAAGTCTCACAAAATGTATGCTAGAAGCTATCCATTGTCTACACTATCAGGAAAGTGCAAACAAGGAACCCAGAAGGATGATGGACCTTGAGCTTTGGCAAGGGCTAAAACTATGCACTAATTGTTCTATTAAGACAACGGTGGCTCAAGCAATTCCCTGACCTAATAGACTCAGAGTGAATCTTTACTGATATTTACTGACTTTTAAGATAGTCTGTCTGCTACCAGAATTGCCTGCCTGACTAAGGGCAAGATATGTATCTAAAACTGAACAAAAAGCTAGCATGGCCTGGGCACCAGTGAAGTCTTTTCTCATGACGAAGACTCTCCACCCGGCCCCCTGTAATTTCAGAATTCATATTTCTTGTCTAGTCTCTTCATTTGGGTGCGGCCCTTTTCCAGGTCCTGAACCCTAGCCGTGCAGGTCGCAGATTTCACCAATGTAACCCTGGACAAATGGGAAATTGAATGGAAGATGTCACCTCATGTCAATTCCACCTAATTTTCCAAAGTTGAGAGTCAATGCAATCAAATTTTTCTTTATCAATGAGATATAAAAAATATATATTGAGGTACATTGATTTGCTAATTGGAAAATAATGAAACAATTTTGTATTCATTCAGCAGGTATTTATTGGTTGCACAGCAAGATGCTAGGAGTTGTGACAACCACAATCTGGCAAAGAACAAAAGGTCTTGGTCCTCACTCATGGTCATTACAGTAAAGAGAAGTATAACATGAACCACACTGCTATATTTGCATGAGTTTTTTAAAAAAATAAATGTGTGTTCAAGGAATTTTAAGTTTATAGAGTACTGTTTCAGTCTATATCTCCAGATGCCCGAGCATGGTAGCCCATTCATTTTGCTGTGTGTTCGGCTCATTGAACTGTCACGCTCAGAACTAATACACAGAGAAACAGCTTCTCGGTTACTTGTTACTTATCTTCTCTATGACCCCACAACTCAGATACAGTGACCTCCAGGCCCATATCTCTTGAGTCTCTGAAAAAATAAAAGTCCCAACTAGTTGTTCAGTTTCTATCCTTGACCCTTGGACAAGGGGGACATCTATCACTTTTTCTGAGACCCTAACTAAAAGCTCTCTATTTGTGTTCATTTTTAAAAGATCCATTTCCAAAGCTTTGCTCTTCTGTCGTCCTGCCAGGCTATAGGATCACTTATTGTCCAAGTATTGAGCTAAGAACTAATATCCATGAGTCTAATCACTCATCATAAAGTTCCTTCATGAAATATGGTTGAGCAGCTACTAATTGTGGATGAACAAAATATACTCCTTTACCTCAGGGATTTAAAATTTAGGAAGAGATAAAAAGGGTCCTTCAATTACTTGAAGAGCCATTTAATATATATGTATAGGGAGCATGATGATTGTAGGTTGTTGTTTTTCTTTTAATCCTCAACCAAGGATATTTTTTCCATTGATTTTTAGAGCGGGTGGAAGGGAGGGACCAAGTAACAGAGAGAGAAACATCTATGTTGATTGGTTGCCTCCTGCTGGGGGATCCAGCCTGCAATCAAGGTACATGCCCTTGACTGGAATCGAACCTGGGACCCTTCAGTCTGTGGCCGAAGCTTTATCCACTGAGCCAAATGGGCTAAGATGTTGTTTTTAAATATAGGACTTTTTTTTTTTTTTTTTTAGTCTTTGGAAAGTGAGAACTTTGAAAGAAACTGTGTTCTTTCCCTATTACTCATATATGATATCAGAGATGCTTCCCAGTTTCCTTGGACAATGGAGGAGACATACCAAGCTAGCTCCTTCTTAATCTTTTATTCTTCCCGACTTCCACTTTCAGCCTGTAGCTTCAGTTTTTGAAATTTTGCCTCAGCAAAGCAGCTTTCTATATTCCATGCCAGACGATGTCATTAACTTCGCATTTTAGTTTTTATTTTCCAGCACCCAATGCCTGAAACTGTCAATCATATAAATTAGAATATATAAATTTAGACATATTTACTCAAGAGTAAAGCACATCGTTTACAAATGGGTCTTATGTGGCTTGTTTTTGCGACCTTCCAGTCCCAGTAAGGCTGGTGTTGAGGTGGAGACTGGGCTGCTTCTAGGGATTCCTAGGAGAGACCTATGTCTTAGAAGTTGCTCACTGTGTAGTGTTTTTTGGGGCATTTTGGTAAAGATATATTCCATTTCTGAAATTTTTTTTATATCTAACTTCTTCTTGGGGGAAAAAAAAATCCCTTTTCCCCCTAAATTGTGGAGTGAACAATAGACTAGGCTCTGAAGGAAGCACCATTGGCAGAGCATATAGATGACATTAAATTAAAGGTCAGGGAGAAAACAATTATTTTATTGGGGGACATGGATCCTCACCAAAGAAGATGTTGGTGCACCCCAGGAAAAGAAACACCCTGTGTGGAGGTTTTTGTTTGTTTTCCTTTATAATTGATTTCCGAGAGCCAGGGAGAAGGAGAGAGACAGAAACATCAATGATGAGAAAGAATCATTGATTGGCCACCACCTGCACACCCACACTAGGGATCAAGCCTGCAACCCAGGCAGGTGCCCTGACTGGGAATTGAACTCGGGACCTCCTGGTTCCTAGGTCAGCTCTCAACCACTGAGCCACGCCAGCCAGGCCACCCTCTGTGTTTGTAATAAGAGTTAAAAAAAATACTGGAGTAATGTCAGCATCCTCAGGATAAGCATCTGCTTCTGCGGGACGCTAGTGCTAAAACATTTGGATGGATGAGATGCATTAGGTTAAAAATACCCCATCCCTCTCATTCCTCTTGTTAATACTATTGCACTGTAGCACGATGTTGCATTAAATGTCTAAAATAAATAAGCGCTAAAGAGAGATTCCAAAAAGGGGAGGTGTCTGTGAGAGAGAGAGAGATTGGTGAGATTTCTGGGGGCTGGGGGTGAAGGTGATGCTTGTCTCAGTCCCAGTAAGGTGGGTGTTGAGGTGGAGACTGGGATGCCCCATAGAAGGAGGTTTAAATTCATTCGTTGCCCAACAGAAACCCATCCACCAGGTTATGCTGAAGCAGTAAGAATGCTGTTTATACATCAGCCAATTCAAGGAGGCTTGCCTACTGTCATAATTACTCAGTAACAGGTGCTATACAGAGCATGTACGTTTCTACAATCTCCAAAATGCAGCCCGGACCAACCTGGCATTATGAATTTATATTTAACGGACGCTTCAAGAACCGAAATTCAAAACAGGTCTATTAAAAATGTTAATTATACTACTACCAGGAGAGAAATTTGCTTGAGCAATAAATTACTCTTTTTAATGGAAAACTTTTCATGTGGATTGCTGTTTAAAGTTAACCTGAAGTGGAGAGCAGTGAAGGAAACACTTGTTTTTGCCTTCCGATGCAAATTGGATTTGTCAAATCTCTGTATGGGGACGCTCTCGCTTCTGTTAATAATTATAATTTAAAAAACAGGTGCTACGTAGTGGTTGTCAGAGGATGGGGAGCCGAGGAAATTAGGGCTGACTACTAATCGGTACACGGTTGCTTTTGGAGTGATGGGAATGTTGTAGAACTGGATAGTGCTGATGGTGCACAGCATAGAAATTCCTATAAGGTTGGTAGCATTTAAATCTATCAGGGTCTCATCCTTTTGTAATTGATAGGATTTGGCTGCTGACTCGCATTTCTTTTTAAATATATTTTATTGATTCTTTACAGAGAGGAAGAGAGAGGGATAGAGAGTTAAAAACATCGATGAGAGAGAAACATCAATTGGCTGCCTCTTGCACGTCCCCTACTGGGATGTGCCAGCAACCAAGGTACATGCCCTTGACCGGATTCGAACCTGGGACATTTCAGTCCGCAGACCAATGCTCTATCCACTGAGTCAAACCGGTCTCAGCCTGACTCCAATTTTCAATGACCCTCTTTTTCTATTCTGGTCTTTTATTTACCCTAGAGCAGTGGTAGGCAAACTCATTAGTCAACAGAGCCAAACATCAACAGTACAACCATTGACATTTCTTTTGAGAGCTAATTTTTTTTTTAAACTTAAACTTCTTCAAATGCCACTTCTTCAAAATAGACTCGCCCAGGCCGTGGTATTTTGTGGAAGAGCCACACTCCAAGGGCCACAGAGCCACAAGTGGCTCATGAGCCACAGTTTGCCGACCACGGCCCTACAGTCAATTTTAATGATGATCTTCATGCAGATTGTGCTTTTAATATCTTCAATGTTATTTGCATAATTTTCTATAGTATTTTCTCTGGATACTTTAAATGTATTTATAGGTATACTAGAGGCCCAGTGTACAGATTCATGCACTGGTGGGGTCTCTCGGCCTGGCCTGCAGGGATTGGGCCAAAACTAGCAGTCCAACATCCCCTGAGGGGTCCCGGAGTGTGAGAAGGAACTGGGCAAAGGTGCTGTTGCTTGGCAGCTCCTGCACGGAGCATCTGCCCCCTGGTGGTCAGTGTGCGTTCTAACGACCAGCCGGTTGGCAGGTCGGCTGGTCAGGCAGTCACTTGTGCTTTCATGTATATAGATCCCATTTAACATTCCAAAACTTAAAAAAAACCATTACCTCTTAAATACTGTGGGTCAATCTTGCCTCTTCTAGCTTTCTGTACTTTAAACTTATTACTATACACGTTCCAGGTTTACTTTATAAATTGATATCTGTATATACTACAGAGTGATCACCCCCAAAAGTCTAATTACTATCCATTACCATACAGTTGACCCACTTACTTCTGTTTGCCCAATACCCATTTGCTTTGGTGACCATCTGTCAGTTCTCTTATGTCTGTGAGTTTTTTGTTTTGTTTTTTATTTGTTTTTTAGATTTCACACATGAGTGAAATCCTATGGTATTTGTCTTTCTAATTATTTTACTTGGTGTCATATCTTCAACTTTCATCCATGTTATTGCCACTAAAAAGATTTTTTTTATGACTGGGTAGTATTACACTGTATGCATGTATAACGTGTGTGTGTGTGTGTGTGTGTGTGTACTATATATATATATATATATATATATATATATATAGTATTCTTTATTCATTCATCAACATCTTTGCTATTACAAATAATTCTTCCTTGAACATAGGGGCCTGAATATATTTTCAAATTAGCATTTCCGTATTATTTCATTATTTTTCAAGCTTATTTTGTTGATCTCTATTCTTTGTATTTACAAAGATAGTTTCTGCCCTAACCATTATCACCTCCTCATTCTCTAGGCTTTCTCTGTGTTCTGTCTCTAACTCCTAGATTGGAACACTTGGGTCATTGAATTTAGTTTTGTTTCTGATATATGCATCTAATTAAATATTCATTTCTTATGTGCTTCTTTAGAGGCACTTTCGCATTTTAATCTCCTTTGCTTTGTTCTGCCATTCTAATTCATAACTTTTGTTATAATTAATTTTTTAGGCAGTGGGTTATTCAGAAGTGTGTTTTTAGTATTGGAGTGCGTGTCTGTCATTCTGTAATCTTTAATTACATTGTGATGAGAGAAATAAAATAGTCTTTTATGTATGGACATCTTTGTGATTGGAAGTATTTGTTTTCTTTCTTTGTCTACATGTTAGTAAGATGGAGCTTGATAATTTTAATTTTTATATTTCACCAGTCTTATTACTGTTTTGTGTGATGTTCATTCTCTGAAGAAGATATTGGAAAAATCCCTAACTATGTCTGCAGATTTGCTTATTTCTTTTCCTGCTTAGGTTATCTTTTTTGCGTAATTATGTTTTCTCTTTATGGATATCCTTATGTTTAAACTACATCCTAGTCTTAATTACATCTAAAGTTAGTTAACATCTTTATCAGATTGCGTAATAATATGAGGGACTAAACATGATACACCGATTTTTTTTCCTGTTATTTTCCTGTTATCATTACCAGCTCTATTAGACTTATCCCCTCCTATTAATGATCATTATTTTTTTAAATATATTTTATTGATTTTTTTACAGAGAGGAAAGGAGAGGGATAGAAAGTCAGAAACATCGATGAGAGAGAGACATCGATCAGCCGCCTCCTGCATACTCCCTACTGGAGTTGTGCCCACAAGCAAGGTACATGCCCCCAACCGTAATCGAACTTGGGACCTTTCAGTCTGCAGGCCGACACTCTACCACTGAGCCAAACCGGTTTCGGCTACAATAGAGTAATTAAAGATAATAATAATACGGGTCAAGGAATAATAGAATTCAAATCGGGGCAGGATAGAGAAGATAATGTGGATACTTAAAAAAATAAATTCTTTTCATGAACTTTCGGGTTTCCTTGTGTTTCAGGCGGTTTGCATTGGCTGACACCGCAAGAGACAGCGCTTGGTAGAGTAAGAGAGTTTGCCATAATGCGCGTTCCAGGAAGAAACGAGGTTTCACCTTTAATTGGAATATAGATCACACGGGAAGCCAGGAGTACGGCGAGGGCGACACCGCGCTGTTAAAAATATAGCCACCGCGTCTGGGCCTTTAATAAGGGTAATTGCTTTCTTGTGGCAAAGGGTTTGAGACAGAGGAAGTGGGCATCCATCTCTGCAAACATGACCGGGGCCGGTCATTACCGGGGGAATGTAAACCTGCAGTTCATTAGCCGGGCATTTGACGGAGTGTAATTCCTGAAGGCACATTACGTACAAAGAAACATTAGGTCCCGTTCAGGGCAAGGAGGGTAAACCATCATATGAGGTGATTAGTTCAGCAGCTGGGATCTTCATGTAAAAACACACAAGCTGCTGGAACCGGTGTGGCTCCGTGGATAGAGCGTCGGACTGCGGACTGAAGGGTCCAGGTTCGATTCCGGTCAAGGGCATGTATCTTGGTTGCGGGCACATCCCCAGTAAGGGGCGTGTAGGGGGCAGCTGTTGATGTCTCTCTCTCATCGATATTTCTAACTCTCTATTCCTCTCCCTTCTTCTCTGTAAAAAAAAAACAGTAAAATATATTTAAAAAAAAATTTAAAAACACACAAGCAAGGCAGGAGGCAGAGGATGGCAAGGGGTTGAAGGCCCAGTGCGGGGCTGGTGAATGTTTAGTAGTCGGCTCCCTGGGAAACTAGCACACAAACCAAAACACGGCTTGTGATGTCTGCCGATTCCCCCGGTGTAAATGCTGCCTCGGTGCCTGAGCTGTGTACCAACATGCGGCTCCTGACAGTGGAGTGAGGGAGAGAGGCGCACGGTTAACCCTCACAGACCCATTCGAGTGATGTCCGGCCTGCGGTCACTTTCTACCCTTCACACAAGTAGCCACGGAAGTCTGGGTAATCCCTGGGTGTCCCCACTTCTAAGAGAGCGGCCCCAACTGAATTTAGCAGTGACATTTGGGCGTACCGTGAGCAGAGGGTCCATCTGGGGACCTGGGACCATTGACAAGGACTCGTGGCTTGGTGACATTGAGCTGACTCAGTGTGATTCTCCTGGACGATGGGGAAATCCTTCACAAGCAAGAGGAGCATTGCCAAAACCAGTGTGGCTCAGTGGACAGAAAGGTCCCAGGTTCGATTCCGGTCAAGGGCACGTGTTCTGGTTTCAGGGACATACCCAGTAGGGGGCGTGCAGGAGGCGGCTGATGGATGTCTCTCTCTCATTGATGTTTCTAACTCTATCTCTCTCCCTTCCTCTCTGTAAAAAAATCAATAAAATATATATTTTTTTGTAACAAAGGAGCAGCTATTTTCTGAAGTGTGTTCTCCTGCATCTGTCCCAGGAGGTGGAATCAGTGTAAGGCCCGTTAGGAAGCTCAGCAAGGCCAAAGGTAATGCCACCGCCATCCTGAACGACACCTTTCCTGTCCCAAACACAGTGCACCCAGCATCCATCTGCATCCCTTGAGGGATTTTGTTTTGAGGTTGACTTTTTTTTTCTTTCTTTTCTCTCAGGTCTTTTTTTTTTTTTTTTTTTTAAGAGGAGATAGTCGCATGCGGTGAATAAAACACTGGAGCGCCTGCTGTTTAAATTGTTAGGTTCTGTTCAGAGGAGGGCCGTGATGTGCTGCTGGTTGTTCCCATTACCCAGCCCGCTGCTGAAACCTACAAATATGTGCCCTAAAGGGGGCAGAGGATGCCCTTTGTCAGCTTGAAGGCCCGGGGGGCAGGCGGGTCTCTCACCTCCTCCCTCGTGGGAGGTTGAACTGCCGGGTCCCCCTGCTGGGGCTTTTATCCTCAAAAATCTCGCTCTCCTGTGCTAACACATGGATCCCTACACATTTTCTCTTTCCCTTTTAAATATTATGTTAGATTTGCACGCCCCCGCCCACGCCACCAGCAACCCCAAGCTTGTGTTGTCAAAGACAGTAGCTCTCCAAGGTGGCTAGATCAGACTTAGTCGCTAAGGACAGTTCACTGTGCTTTAATCTGTTATGTAGTTGGTATAGATATTCTAAATGATAGGAGTATTCTGTGTTTTCTTTAAAAAATGTTTAAATGTATATATATATATATATATATTTTTTAAATATATTTTATTGATTTTTTACAGTGAGGAAGGGAGAAGAATAGAGAGTTAGAAACATCAATGAGACAGAGACATCCATCAGCCGCCTCCTACACACCTCCCACTGGGGGTGTGCCTACAACCAAGATACATGCCCTTGACAGGAATAGAACCTGGGACCTTTCAGTCCACAGGCCGATGCTCTATCAACTGAGCCAAACAGGTTAGGGCAATGTATATTTTTTATTCAGAGAGGAAGGGAGAGGGAGACAGAAACACCAATGATGAGAGAGAATCACAGATCAGCCTCTGCCTGCACGCCCCACACTGGGGATTGAGCCTAAAACCTAGGCATGCGCCCTGCCCAGGAGTGGAACCATGACCTTCTGTCATAGGTTGATACTCAACCACCGGACACACTGGCTGGGCCAAAGCCTTTCCTTTTCAATACGGAGAAGGTTCACTTACCCTCCCTCTTTTCCTTAAGTTCAGTGGTTCTCAACCTTCCTAATGCTGCGACCCTTTAATATACTTCCTCATATGGTGGTGACCCCAACCATAAAATTATCTTCATTGCTACTTCAAAACTGTCATTTTGCTACTGTTATGAATTGTAATGTAAATATCTGTGTTTCTGATAGTCTTAAGCGACCCTTGTGAAAGGGTCATTCGACCCCTAAAGGGGTTGCGACCCACAGGTTGAGAACCGCTGTTTTAGTTCCTCCCATTTCAAGAGCAAGTTCTTCTCGAGAGCGAAGAAAGCATACCTCATGCCCCAGGTCTCTCTCAGTGCACTTGACCTCAGTCAGTTGATTCTCTGCCTGAGTGTGTTGGAACCAGGGATGCAGACGGCACGTGGTCACGCGGGCTCACTTACCGTGTGAGCTCCCCATGACCAAGACAGTCACTGGCTTTTTCTCTCTGCAGTCTGCATCCTCTTGCATGAAACATCTCATTTTGCAGAACTGTATCTTTCTTCACATCATCAGAATAAACACCTTTTCAGCCCATCATCATATCTCCTAGGCACCTAGAGTCGGCAGTCATCCTAACCGTGCTCAGCGCTACAGACTCAATCAGACGCAGCTGACCCTGTGGAGGGGATGAGGTCACGCATGTCCCCAGACCACGCCCCTGGTGTTGGGGGCTGGTGATGACAGACTTCCACGTGTCCTCCCCAAGGTCAGGGGTTATGTTGTCATGAGCAGAGCACACAGGGCCACGCCCTCTACGAATTTTCTTCCTCTGGGATATTTTTAAAGAGAAAGACATAGAATATCACTGCAGGGTGTTGTAGCTATGACGGAGAATAAAAAGGTTGGTTCTGCATTATTAATAAAGTTGTGCTATAACAGGTTGGATTCAATTGAATAAGAGTTTTAAAGACCAAGCGAGGTCTTATTATAGGAGTCATAGAGGCAAACCATCTCAAAGATGACCAGACACGAGTTTCCAGTGTCGATAGAGAAATGACTGTATTTTCTGGCGTATAAGATGACTAGGTGTATAAGATGACCCCCAACTTTTCCAGTTAAAATATAGAGTTTGGGATATACTCGCCCTATAAGATGACCCCCGGCGTATAAGACAACCCCCAACGTTTGAGAAGATTTTCCTGGGTTAAAAAATCGTCTTATACGCCAGAAAATACGGTAGTCACTTTTTATAGCATTGGAGTTGGGAGTGAAGGATTGCTTCTGAACATGCATTACAAGAATATACACTTTGGGGGGGGCGTGTGTGGGTGCGCTTCTCTCTGAAGCCGCCCTATTTACGAGTGAAGCACTCTCGGGGCATGCCTCCCAATTGATGCTTCTCCACATCCAGTTGACCCGCCCCTTCCCTTCCTCGGTTATTGAACATCGAGATTGCCCTTCAGTGTGGTTTACTGTCTTTCCTGAGAAGGAGGCTGCCGACGAAGAGAATTGAATTGGTATTGAAGCCGCAAAGGAAGCAATAATAACCCAGGTTTTATTGTGACTCCAAAGGCACATTTCAAACCGTGGGACACATTTCAGGATAAAAAGTTCAAGCTCGCATCTGTCAAGAAACATAGTTAAGGATCATCTATTGTGACTGCTCCCCATTCATCACACAGGCTAGCGGTTACGCGGTGATAAAAGAGGCCTGAATCTTTTGATCAGCGTGTGTCTCACTGGGTGCTGTGGCTTCTGAGGACAAGGCTAGCAGAAGACTTGCTCACCCAGCCACGCAGGCAGCACGCGTCTCAGGATGGAGGTGCCGATCCGGGTATTGAAATTACTGTCTTCCCTTTCTATTTAAAGAAACAGGATGGGTGAATCTAAAGCATAATAACCAGAAAAATATTAAGGAGATTTTTTTAAACTCCTCTTCTCCAAAATGATACTTAGCCAGGGGGGAAGAGAAAAGGGGAAGGGATTTTTTCCCACTCCTATTCCAGAATAATTTTCTTCAGATTGCCTTTTAAAAATATATATATATTATTGATTTCAGAGAGAAAGGGAGAAGGAGACAGATGAGCGAATCATTGATCAGCTGCCTCCTACATGCCCCCCACTGGGGACTGAGCACCAGCCTGGGCATGTGCCCTGACCTGATATCAACCTTGACCTTCTGGTTCATAGGTTGATGCTCAGCCACTGAGCCACTCTGGCCAGGCCTGATTGCCATTTTTTACTTTATTTTTTTTTAATGTATTTTATTGATTTCAGTGAGAAAGTGAGAGGGAGAGGGAGAGAGAAACATCAATGATGAGAGAGAATCAGAATCATTGATTGGCTGCCTCTTGCATGCCCCCTACTGGGGATAGAGCCCACAACCCTGGCATGTACCCTGTCTGGGAATCGAACCCAGACCTTCAGTCTGTAGGCTGATGCTCTCTCCACTGAGTCAAACCGGCCAGGGCTGATTGCTCCTTTACAGAAAGTTTTTAAGGTTCCTAACACCTGTCGTGTGATGCTTTGGGTGGATGACTTGCTAGATGACATTGTGGTGGCTGCCCTGCGGGGTTGTATGAACTACTGACAGTTGCCCTGAAAATATGATACTTTGAGAAAATATTAAAATCAAGGATGGTAAACACTCCCAGCTCATCACTCCCCAGTGATCTTCTCGCGTTTTCAGATGCTCTGAGGAGGTTAGTTCTGTCTATTGTGTCTGTAAGGTGAGCACGCTCTGTGACAGATGTGGCTGGAACTGGTGCCACCACCCTAGTGGCCGGAAACAGCCGTGGTTGGCTGGTTGTTTTGTTGATCGTATCATCTGAAGAAGTGTGGGAAATGCAGGTTAAAATAGGAAATGTGTGTATAAACAGCGGCAGTATTTATGGTGCAAAACGGCGGAACTATTGTGACTCCGTGAAGGGACCGCTCAGGTCTTTAAAGGGGCAGGAGAGGTTCTGACACACCTCTTGGCTGTTTACCGTCCTCCTGACTCATTAAAGGAAACAGAAATATTAAGCGGCCCTCGTGTCATGTATTAGACTGATGGATGATGCGTTTAGTGCAGAAAAGGAGGGCAGACTGGGATCCAAGGCCATTCATCAAATCCTGGCTGAAGGGCAGCCGCCATTTGGCCACCAATACAAGAGTTTGGAAAGCGTCAATGGAAGCATTCTGCTAGAATCAACTGGCCATGTCGAATTTATGATAATGAGTATTGTGTATTTTATTATGACTTATCAGTTGTGCATTAGACACTTTATGTGTATAAAAATTAGGGCCATATATCTATATACAGTGGTACCTTGAGATACGAGTTTAATTGGTTTCGTAACCTTGAGGTGTGGGAAACTATGAGATGCTCAAGAAACGGTAAACTGGTGGGTCGTGTGCAGCCGGCCGATCCCTGCAATGACTCTTATCTCAAATGTTGCTCGTATTTCAAAGCAAAAATTGCTCGCTCGATAGCTCGTATCTCAAAAATATCGTATGTTAGGACACTCGTATCTCGAGGTACCACTGTATATAAAAGCCTAAGCGACTATTATGACTGAAAGATAGGAAAGACTGGTCAACCAGTCGCTATAATGTGCACTGACCCCAGGGGCCAGATGCTCAATGTAGGAGCTGCCCCCTGGTAATCAGTGTGCTCTCTAAGCCAATCTCTTGCAGCTCCTCCCCCTAGTCTGCCAGCCAACGTCCCAAGACCCCTCTCCCTCTCCCCGCCTTAGGCCTCAGTTGCTGGCCATTCCAAGAGACCCCACCTGTGCACGAATTCGTGCACTGGGCCTCTAGTATATGCATATTTGGTTCAGAGAGCTTGTTACTTAATATTTGTCAGCATACCACTGGAAAGTACTGGAATTTTATTTTACTCTCTCGTTTAATTCTATTAGAACTTCTATAATAACTTCTCCTTGGAGATATGGGGCATGAGGCCTGGAGGAGTTTGGAAACAGTACCAGTGACACACAGTTGGCTCAAAATGTAGTTGGGATGGGATCTCAGGTACTTTCCTGCCAAGGCTTGCACTTCCTTACTGACACTACCCAACACTGACCTTGGTTTGCTGGTGAATGACCTTGGGATTAAGTCACGTGGACTAATCTCTGGCCTCAATAGTCTCCTCGGTGAAAGGAAAACTATACAGTGGCACCTCGAGATACGAGTGCCCTAACATACGAGATTTTTGAGATACGAGCCCTCGAGCGAGTGATTTTTGCTTTGAAATACGAGCAACATTTGAGATAGGAGTCATAGCGCGGATCGGCCGGCTGCACATGACCCACCAGTTTACTGCGACTCGATGGTCTCATGGTTTCCCACGCCTCAAGGTTACGGAACGAATTAAACTCGTATCTTGAGGTACGACTATACTACTTTTTCATTCCATGTCATTGTGAGGATCAGGTGTGAAAGTCATCTGTACACGTATGGTGCTAAGGTAACACATGCATGTTCAGTGAAGAGTGGGGGCATTTGAGATGGCATGTTGCTTGATGATATTTACTGTTTTGAGTCTGACTCAGATGACTTAAAAGGAACTGCTCTATAAAACACCTGGATAAACAGAACACAAGCCAGCCATTTTCCCTTGGAAATGCTCCCTGTTATAAATTGCTATTTTCCTGCTCGGGACTCCTTTGCAAATCTCCTCCGCCACCTGTTTAGGGAAGCACAGCGCCTTTTTCCAATCACAAATGGATGGCTTCTTAAAGTGTTTGGCAACTCCGTCCGCCCGAGTTTTTATCAGCTGAGAGCACCCCTGGAGGTAGCATATGACCAGCGGATTCTGGGGAAGCAGCCAAAAGCTACAAACAAACGCATGAGTGAGAAGAAAGAAAAACACATATTTTTTTTTTTTTTTGAAAAGCAACCAAGTTGTTTGCTTTAGAGTATTGTTGCTAATAACTCGGGTAATTTAAAATTACTGGAGAATACAGGCACCTTTTTGTACCCTCTGATGCCTCGGATTTAGACCGCCGCACAGATGATGGATCGTTTTGCCCCGTGTCTGTCTCCGCAGGCTAAAGGACTGCCAGATGATGGCATTTTCTGCCGCAATTGCGAGCGCTTCTAGGCCTTGCTTCTGCTGGGTAATTAGAATATCTACCGTGGCCTTACGGCTCACTGCATGAGCTAATGCTATGATATGGAATTAATCACATCTGAATGAAAAGGTTATTAGAAAGTTAAATTATTTCACTGGTACCGGACTAGCAGCACATAAGCAAGAATTATACTCCGTGGCGATCTAATAAATGCTGAGATGCAGCCATTAGTTTTCCCTCACTAGGGATATCTAATTACTTAAGCCCATTGACCACAGTTTAGTATTCCATTACTTATACTTTTAACTCTCGGAAAAGGATCTTATGTAACGTGCTCACACAGACTTTTATTTAGCCTCCGTTATTATTTCCTGAGCTAACTTAGTAAAAAAAAAAAAAAAAGAGATGATGTCATAAAACACCAACAGAAATGTGTTCAGTGGATTATACTGGAGAGGGGGAACTGTGCAGAGTTATAAAGGGAAATGGTTCTTTTCGTGGTGAAATACGTAAATTTCCTAACACATTCAAAGCGCAGTCACTTTCTCTGGGGAGTGACCAGTGTCCCTGACCACAGCAGACCGGATTAGGCCTCCGTGCAGAAATGAGTCTGAAGGATTTCTGAATAGTTCGAGGCAGAGAAAGGGTCCAGGGCCCGCTTCCTGCTGAACAGCCATGTTCTCTGGCGGGAGAATGTCCTTTGCTGATGGAAATCTAAATCAGGATGTTACCTCCTTGTCGTTCGAGTGCTGTATTGCAGCACAGTATTCATCTTCCTGGTTCTGGCAAGACCCCTGGAGAGCCAGCGTCTCCCTGGCCTGTAATAGTCAGGATGGACTAGCATAAGGTGCACTGACAAGCATCCCCTAGATTTCACTGACATGCAACAACCAAGATTTCTTTCCTGGTGATGCCCCATGTCCCTGTGAGTTAGTTGCTGTCTCCACCATATGTCCCCTCTGTCAGCCGGGGATTGTCAGCTTGGAAACATTTAATATCTATTTCTTTCTTTTTTTTTTCTGTTCTTATCTTTATCATTTTTTCCTTCTACCTTCTTTGGGATTAATTTTTCAGTGTTATTTTTGTTCTATGTTCTTAAAATGGAAGCTTAGTTATAGTACTTTCACTTTTCTTTCTTCTTTTTTTTGAATCCTCACCCGAGGATATTTTTTCCATTGATTTTTAGGGAGAGTGGGAGAGAGAAGGAAAGACAGAGAGAAGTGTTGATGCGAGAGAAATGCATTGATTGGTTGCCTTCCATAGGAGCCACATCCAGGGCCCGGGCTAAGGAGGAACCTATAGCTGAGATATGTGCCCTTGACCTGAATCAAACCCAGAACCCATCAGTCTGTTGACTGATGTTCTATCCACTGAGCAAAACCAGCTCAGCTATAGTCTCACTTTTCATTTTGAATATAAGCATTTAAAGTTATGTATTTTCCTCTATTCAGTCTTTTCCTGCAGTCCACAAATCTAGATATGTTGTGTTATTATTTTTTAATTCTTTATTGCTTAGAGTCTTACATCTGTCTCCTTTTTCCCCAGTGACCTCTTCCTGGTCATTCTCACCCCGCTACACATGCCCTCACCCCCTACTGTCTGTGTCCATGGGTTAAACTTATATGCATGCATACAAGTCCTTTGGTTGACCTCTCTCTGCCTCTCTCCCTGCCTTACCTCTGAGGATGGATGGTCTGTTCAATGCTTCTATGTCTCTGGACCTATTTTAGTTCATATTATGGAGCTCAAAATATTTTCTAATTTCTGCTGTAATTTGTTCTTTGATGTACATGTTATTTAGAAGTGTTGGTTATAAAAGCTTTTGAGGGGTTTTTGGCCATCTTATTGCAAATGAGTGTAATTTAATATCATTACTGGATAATTATGAAGACTTACCTTCTAGCTGAGCTTCTGGCCTCTCTGTGAATATTCCTTTTGTGCACTTGGAAGACATGTATGTTGTTATGTTCTATCATTTGTCAGTCAAATTGATAATTCCGATTTTCTTGTATAGTGGTACCTCGAGATAAGAGTGCCCACACATACAAGATTTTTGAGATACGAGCCATTGAGCGAAGCAAAAATCGCTCACTCAAAGGCTTGTATCTCAAAAATCTCGTATGTTAGGGCACTCTTATCTCGAGATACCACTGTATTTATTTTTTTTCTATCAATTAATGAGATAGGGCTATTGAAATTTCCAACTATGAAAACATCTTTTAGTTTTAATTTTTGCATTTGTTCATAAAATGTATAACATTATTTATGTTACCAGTAGCAAAATGGTGAGTTGTTTCTTCTATAAGGGAGATCGCTCCCTCACTCATAGCCTTTTGTTTTTCTTAAAAAGTATCTCTCTGGATGTAACGGGTTTTTTTTAAGTCATTGGGTATAAGCCATTGTGAACTATTTTCTAATGTTGAATTTGTCCTAAATTTTACCAGTGAAAGGCCTACGGCTTCCAGGTAATCTCCTGAAATATGTCTTGTTTATTATTTGAAAATAACTCTGCTCTCTCATGCCATAGAACGCTTCAGGCTCAGCTTTGATTTCCCTAGTCCCTAACCTCATATCTTTCAGTTGGAAGTGACATTGGAAAACCAACATCTGAGTGTTATAGGTACTTATTGCTTTGGGTGACATTTCTTCCAAGCCCTTCCATAAGAGAGCAGAGAAGTATATTTTTAAAAAGTCATTAGTTCAGACTCTGATTCAAATCCAGTAGCATGGGGTCCATCCTCACATTTTTCCATATCATGATTGTGTTTCCTTATCTCTGTGTATATGAATTTCCACAGCTTTAAATCACCTAGGAAAAGTAAATGGAATCATGACTATAATTTTAAAATCCCTACACGGGGAAGGAAAGAGAACTAAAAGCATGGGATCTATGGAAGACAGGTAGCAAAATATAAGCTGTAAACCCAGTCATATCTGTGCTCATTTACCAGTTACATACATAAAAACTGCAATTATAAGGTGGAGATAATCAGACTGGATAATATATAGTCAAACTATATGCTGTCTACAGAAGCACATTAAAAATAAACACCAGGTACGTTGAAAGTAAGTGCATGACAAATTATAATCCATGTTAAAACATAGGAATGATGGTAGATCTATATTCATATCAGATAGAGTAGACTTTAATACAAGGAATATTGCTTGGTGTCATTCATATTTCGAGCAAACTATAGCCAAGAATTTAGTAAGAATTGTTCACGAATGCAGGCCAAATTCATTTGGGGGGCATTTAATTAAAGAAATATAATAATTTTTTTAAAATTGAAATTATACAGGACATGTTGACTTATCATATTACGAGTACATAAAAAATTGACAAATAAGAGATGTACAATCCTCTAATATTTGAGTGAGGAAATGATTCCATTCTAAACAACTCATGGGTCAAAGCTGATATCAAAATATAAAATATGCAAAACTGAATGATAAAAATATAATATACCAACATTTATGAGATTTAGCTATAAGATACTATATAGGAAATTTATAGCTTTGAATATTTTTATTAAATAAAAAAGTTGACATCAGTGTTCTAAACTATATATGTTCATTAGAAAACAGAATAAGAAAAAGAAAAGAAAAATTAATAAAAGAAAATCCATATGCTACGAAATAAAACAATAGGAAAAATTGAGGATCTAAAGTAAGACAAAATAAGTTGTCAATATTAGAAATAAAATAAGGATATCACTATAGATTATACATATATCAAAATATAAAAAGAAATTATAAATGACTATAAATTTGAACAAATACTTGAAAATCACACATACTAAAATGAATCATAAGTAAAAAAATCTTAAATATCTATTTACCAAATATAACAATTTGGTATTTTGAAGCCTTCACACAATCTTGGTTTCACTGGTATATTCTAACAAACATTTAATGAAAAAAAATAACACTCTTGTACACATTCTTTCTGAAAATAAAGGGGGAAGAATGACTTCTTTAATTGTTTTATATACCCAAGTCTTCAGAGATATCAAAACCTAATAATGCCAGAACAAAAAATTTAGAGATCAACATAACTTATTAATAAACATAGCTTTTTTAACTAAACATATCAAATCAACCTAGCAATATATAACAACAGATAACAAAGTTATACTATGATCACCTAGGTTTTATCTCAAGAATTCAAGGTAGTTTATCATTCAAAAATAAATGAACCTAAAGAAATACTACCAAACACTAAAAAGAACAAGCTATTGATATGTACAACAACATGGATGAATCATGAATGCATTATGCTAAAGAATCCAACATTAAAATGTTCTATACTATATAATTTCATTTATTTGACTTTTTTAATCCCCACCTGAGGATATTTTTTCATTGATTTTCAGAGAGAGTGGAAGACAGAGGGAAAGACATAGAGAAATATCAATGTGAGAGAAACACATCGATTGGTTGCTTCAAGTACGTGCCCCAACCAGGGCCTGAGCTGGAGCTTGCAACCAAGGTACGTGTCTTTGACTAGAATTGAACCTGGGACCCTTCAGTCCACAGGCCGGCACTCTATCCACTGAGCCAAACTGGCTATTGGTATTTGACATTTGGAAAAGGCAATACTAGAGAAACTCAGCAAGGATCCGTGGTTGCCGAGGGTTCAATTGGGAGTAGCTTCTGGATACAAGTGAAATTCACGGGCTGATTCCTTCAGGTATAGAAATGTTTCTGTATCCTGTCTCTAGATGTAGTTATAAGAATCTATGCACATGTCAAAGCATCATCTAATGGAATATATAGAGGCCTACTAAAATCAATAATAAAAAGATTACCAACCCAATTTAAAATTTGACAAAATACGTGAACAGCCATTTGATAAAAATTCATGTGAGTAGCCAGTAAGCAATGAAAATGCAAATTGAAGCCACACTGATATTTTATTTCACAACACAAGAATTGGCAAAATTGAACAGTCTGACAATTCCATTTATTTAGAGAAATAGAGCTCCCATATATATTGGTACTGAGAGTACAAATGGTTCAACTGGTTCGGAACATCGTTTGGCCATTTCTTATAACATTCGATATAATATATCCAAGGATGCTTCAATTTTACCCCCAGATATTGACCCAAGAGAAATGAAAACATATCTACAAAAGATTGCACAAGGAAGCTTATGGAAGCTTTATTCATCACAGCCTTAGAACTGAAACAACCCAAGTCCATTTACAGGAAAATGGGTAAACTTATTGTGGTACAGGGTCATACTTCTCAGGGACAATTTAAAAACAAACAAACATACTAATGATTTGGGCAGCAATGGAGTTCATTCAACATGGAGTCATCAGATGAAAGAAGCCAGATTTTTAAAAAAAGTATAGTGTACGTAATACCATTTTACAAATTTCAGAAATGAGCAAAACTTGAAAACTAATGGGTTAGAAATCAGAAAGTGCTTCCTATTGAGGGAATGCGGTTTTAGGAGAAGAAGGGAGCTTTCTGTGATGATGAAAATGTCCTTTCTAGGTTTTCAGTGGGTTGGTGGTTACACAGGTGTAGACACAGGTCCAGAGGTTTGAAGCTGAAGCTCTCCCTTCCGGGAGCACACCATTCCCCTCCCCTTATCTTCCCCCTTCACCCCTCCCTCACACCATGGAAGGTCACCATTAGTAACCTTTCCTTCCCCCATTCTTCTCTTTCCCCTCCCCCCTCCCTCACACCATGAAAGGTCACCATCAGTAACCTTTCCTTTCCCCTTCCCTTCACTTTCCCCTCCTCCCTCCCACACACCATGGAAGGTCACCATTAGTTTATTCACTTCCAAGATCCAAAGACTCTTCCTTTACCTCCACAACTCATTTGTTTCCTAAACCCATTTCTTCTAGGAATTACTACTTCTACCTTTGCCATTTACCAAATAAATATTATCTTTAAAAAAAAAAAAAAAAAGGTATGGCCGAAACCGTTTTTGCTCAGTGGATAGAGCGTCAGCCTGTGGACTGAAAGGTCCCAGGTTCGATTGTGGTCAAGGGCATGTATTGTGGTTTCAGGCACATCCCCAGTGGGGTGGGGTGGGGCAGGAGGCAGCTAATTGATGTCTCTCTCTCATGGATGTTTCTAACCCTCTATCCCTCTCCTTTCCTCTCTGTAAAAAAGTCAGTAAAATATATTAAAAAAAAAAAGAATTGTTAACATTAAAAAAAAAAAAAAAAGGTATGAAGTTAAACACATAAGACCAGGGCTTGTTCATTGACTTTACTATAAAAGAGAAAAAGGTGAACCGCCAGTAAAACCAAAGGACAACAGACTTGGCATTTTGTAAAAGATCCTGGAATAGCCAAAAAGCACAGGAAAGGTGCTCTACTACTTCTGCCCAAAGCAGACACTGCCATGGCGCCTGCCAGTTAAGGGACTGTGAGGTGACATGGCCATCTCTACCACCCACAGGTCAGGGAACCCCATCAATGAGCCGCCAATGAAGTGACTTCTCCATGGAGACACATGTAGCTAATGTTGGGGTCCTGGCATGTGTCTTCTGCCCACAGCCATCCCATTGGCCCTCGGGATGTACATACTCAGCTGTGACTGTGGAGAGAAACGAAATCTGTATTCCTGAGCCCTTGCTCTCTGGAGCTCAAGTCAGCCAGAATGTGGTTGTAGCTCCATCTGCACTTTCAAACCAGCTCGCGTACTTGTAATCGCTGGAAACATGTATCTTGAACACAGAACTCTAGCCCTGAGAGACTGTGGGAAGCATTGTCATTTTTCTCCATCCCCACGGAGGCAGGCCACCAGAAGGACGCTGGAATGGAGACTTAGTGCCCACCAGGGGTAGGTGCCATTATCATTTACATGTTGAGACACTGAGCCTTAGAAATGCCATTTTGTTGGCTGTGAAGACTGGAAATTGAAGACTAAATAATGGATTTCTAACCACTAAGCCGTACTTAGTAAGATACAATGAGTTTTTCTTTGCATCTTATTTATTTCACCTCAACGTTTTGTATAATCTTTGGTCCACGGTCTATGATTCAGAGAACAGTGACATTAAAAGTTTTGCTTGAAATGTTTGACAAAACTTGCATCAGATGAGGCTTATTGACTTTTTTTTAAAATTCTTTTAAAAAATATTTTATTGATTTTTTTACAGAGAGGAAGGGAGAGGAATAGAAAGTTAGAAACATCGATGACAGAGAGAGATTGATCAGCTGCCTCTGGGGGTGTGCCTGCAACCCAGGTACATGCCCTTGACCGGAATCAAACCTGGGACCTTTCAGTCTGCAGGCCGAAGCTCTATCCCATGAGCCAAATCAGTTTTGGCTTATTGGCTTTTTTAATCCAAACATTTTCAGCTCCTCATTTTTTTTTTAATTTAACATCCATCACTATATATAGTTATAACATTTTAATAGAATTTATTGGGGTGACAGGAGTTAATAAACTTATACACTTTTCAGGTGTACAATTTCATAATATGACATCGTGCATTGCATTTTGTATTCACCGCTCGAAGTCAGATTTCCTTCCATCACCAATTACCTCCCCTAGACCCTTGCACACCTCTCTGCAACCCCCTTTCCCTCTGGTCATCGTCATCTGTGTCTCTGAGTGGTTTCTGGTTGTTGTTTATTTGATTTTTTTTTCTCCTACCCTTCACCTTCAGCTAAATGGAACATAATTAATATGAGTTGACTTCGATGAGCCACGGGGAACTTCACCCATCTAAAAAAATAATTGGAAACTAAAAAATAATTGGGAAGCGTATCTAGGATGCTCCAACCTGGAGGAAACAGGTACTTTAGCTTGATTGTGCCTGAAGGGCAGAGCTCATTGTGGGGAACGCCATGGCAGAGTCTGGCTCACCATCCCGAGTCTCTATAGCAAATTAATACAGGACGTCCTTCTGGACCCTCCACGTTACATTTCCTATTTTACTTTGCAAATGCTTTCAAAATGTATTCTTTTCTCTTGGCAGGAGATTACTTCAGCCACCTGAAGGCTGTCCGCGCTGCCTTTGAGTGGCAGGCTCAGCGTTGGGAGTTAAGGCCTCTCACTTTCAATTTGCACTACAGAGCGGTAGGCGGCGGGCAGGGGAAGCCAGAGGCTGCAGGAGGCCATCCCGCTGGGGTGGAGATCATTTCTGGACAAGGCGGTGCTGGCCTGGTGTGTGTGCTCACCGCCAGCTTTTATGGATCTTCATTTCCCTCTGACTCGTCTCAGGAAATTAGAGAAAATGAAGGAATCTCTTCTCAGGCTACCACGTTCCCTGTATGTGGTTCTAGAGGGCAAGGAAAATCCCCAAAAGAGAAGTTTAGTGTCTTGTCACAGGTAGAGACCAATGTCCTCAAAGAATGAGATTCCTTCGGGGGTTCTGTTGCGTTTTACATTTTGGGTTTTCAGGAGAGAGTCTCTCTCTAACCCTCATCACTAGTTATTTTTTAAAAATATATTTTATTGATTTTTTACAGAGAGGAAGGGAGAGGGACAGAGTTAGAAACATCGATGAGAGAGAAATATTGATCAGCTGCCTCTTGCACACCTCCCAGTGGGGATGTGCCCGCAACCCTAAGGCGCGTGCCCTTGACCGGAATCGAACCTGGGACCCTTCAGTCCACAGGCCGATGCTCTACCCACTGAGCCAAACCGGTTTTGGCATCACTAGTTATTTTAAAGAATATTTTATATGTTTCTATTGTATTTGTAGAGACAGGAAGGGAAAGGGAAAGAGAGAGAAACATTGAAAGGCTGCCTCCTGGACGCCCCCTACTGGGGATCAAGTCCACAAACGGGGCATGTGCCCTGACTGGGAATTGAACCTGCTACCTCTAGGAGCACAGGACTACTCACTTCCAACCCAGTCACACCAGCCAGGGTACTTTTTCATAATAAAAAATAATTACTTTTTTTTTTCTAGGATGAGATTTGGAATTGACCTCAAGCAATTAGTTCAGTAACTCTTTGGCCAAGATGGCAAAGGAATTTGCTGAGAAGGATATTAGTGCAAGTAAAATAGTTGTAGCTAACGGAAGTATTATTAATTAGGTGCATGGGATCTAAAAATGCAAAATAGTGTGAAATTTGGTGGCCTTGCGAAAAAAAGAGTAAAGACAAAGGGACATGAGTAATTGCTCATTAACTTGATAAATAAGTGGGGAGATGTGCACTTGTGTGGATATTATTTCTTCTATTGTGTTTATTTGTCTATAAAGCATAATTGCCCTATATCTTAAATAGAATATCAGTAGGAATCGCAGATAGAGTGAATAGAAATGAGATAAAATGTTGTAGAAAAATTTGGGATGGATAATGATAAAAGGAAGTACCAGGGAGAATGGTTCACTGATGATATGTTGCCAGATGCTCTTATAGTCAGGAGTCCTCAGAAGATGTAAGGCTGTAAAAAAAAACAAAAAACTCTTACCATTGGCAACAGCATGGATGGACATGGAGGGCATTATGCTAAGCGAAATAAGCCATTCGGAGAAAGATAAATATCACAGAATGGCACTCATTTGTGGAATCTAAGGAACAACATAAATTGAGGAACAAAAATAGATCTGGAGACAGAGAAGCATCAAACAGACCGTCAAACCTCAGAGGGGAAGGCAGAGGAGGTGGGAGGGGAGGGTGAGGGTATTAAGAGATCAACCAAAGGACTTGTAGGCATGCATATAAGCAGAACTGATGGACACAGACACTAGGGAGGTGAGAGCATATGCTGGGGGTTGAGGGTGGCTGGTGAGAGGTCAATGAGGGGGAAAGGAGACATATGTCATACTATGTGTAATACTTTAAATAACAAAGAATTAAAAATTAAGTCCTCAGAAGATGATAGACCAGGTAGAGGTGATCTCCTATATCCTAGGATACTGGTACCCTGCATGGCCCCCTCAAATGTGATAGGATGTCCAAGAGTCAAGTAAGCACATTATATACTAAAGAGGGGTTTAATAAGTTAGGAAATGAAGAGATTTTAAAGGATGCCTTAAGCTTTGAAACATAAGATACATTTTTTTTCTTTTAATATAGTTTATTGATTTTTTACAGAGAGGAAGGGAGAGGAATAGAGAGTTAGAAACATTGATGAGAAAGAATCATCAAACAGCTGCCTCCTGCATACCTCCTACTGGGATGTGCCCTCAACCAAGGTACATGCCCTGGGACCTTTCAGTCTGCAGGCCGACGCTCTATCCACTGAGCCAAACCGGTGAGGGCCATAAGATGTATTCTTAACTGTAAAACTGTTAACATATTAGTCTCAAGATTATTTAACAACTCATCTCAGTTTAAGAATTAGGGCTATCTAAGGAGTTAGAAATGTGAAAGGTTAGAGAGAAAATAGGAGAGCCTTCTCCATCTAGCTATCTATTTATCTGATTCATTTATTGGTTTCTGCATAAGCCAAACTTTCCTTCATATTTTTGGGGTAAAGTAGGCTATCTTTAACTAAATAGACACTTGTGTCGTGTGTAAGTTGAGTTTTAACACATTTTCTCTCTTATGAAAACTCTAATCAAATAAAAGCAGGTGCATGAATTGCCCTACAGGGATGTCTTCTGAAGCCACATTCAAGCTCCATGCGAGTATCCTCATCAAGTACTTACATCTGCCGTGATCCTGCCTTCTTACCCTGAATTAGACCTTTCAAAGCGGCTCTTACACAAACTCGGGATCACATTAGATGAGGGCTGAAAGTATGTCAGGCTTCTTACATCCAGCAGAAACTGGTTTTAATGACGAGTCGTTGGCCAGGGTCGGTATAATGCAGGGAGGAACCAGAGGCTGAACAGAAAAGACAGCCCACACCCAGACGTGAGGAAGAATCTGCAGTCACATTAAATCGGATGATTCTTGGCTTGGAATCAAAGATTTGAGGAGAAAGATGAATCCAACGAACTTCAGAGTGTCCCTGGCTGGGAAAGGCTGAGATTAGCTGTCTCTAAGTGTTTCTTTTGGGTCTCACGTTTATGGATAGTTTTTACACCTTTCTCTTGGACTTCAGAATGTAATGCACGAGGAATCCGTAGGCTTAGGGTAAATCATTTGGGATTAGGGTGCACACTTGGGTTCTGATAATAAAGTACATCCCAGCCTTAAGGAAACTGGTTGGCAGTTCTTAGAGAGATCATTTCTTTGATGATTTTTTTGTTCTTTAAAAGATGGGCTTACAGGAAAAAACAGGTACAGCAGTAGAATGTGAACAGGAATACAAAAGCGAGCAGTCTTCCTTCCTGTAAATACTTTTGCAAAGAATTATTAAACATACTAGAGGCCCGGTGCATGAAATACGTGCATGGGTACGACCCATAGCCCTGGCTGGCAATTAGGGCCAATTGGGGCCTTCCAGCTACTGGCTGGGGCCTCCCTTTCCCAGCTGCTGGCTGCCAGCCAGGGCCTTCCTTCATTCCGTGCTGCCCCCTGGTGGTCAGCCCACGTCATAGTGAGTGATCAAACTCCCTGTCTCCTGGTCGAATTCCCCAAGGGACAATTTGCATATTAGGCTTTTATGTATATAGATACTTCAAAGGTAAGCACACATGAATATTAACAAAATCTTGGCCACGCTTTAGATCAGGTGCCATCAAACTTTCCGGTGAAGGGATAACTGGGACATATTTTGGGCTTTGCCAGCTACGTCTTCTCTGTGGCAACCACTCAATGCTCTGGAGGCAGCCCTGGACAAGACATAAGACGTTAGTTGCTGTGCTCTTTCCTTCTTCTTTATAAACAAAATATAAGTGCCAGACGAGCTATGTCCCACCTGCTGTGGTTCACTGACCACTTCTCTAGATCACAAAGAGAGACTCAAAAAACATAAAAATTGTAGTGACTCATCTGTGTACCACCTGGTCTGGTCCCATGTAGTATCCACATTAGTATGGAAATGGCCCAAGGTTGTCTACCTCTGTATTTGCCACATCTTTGGGTGTAGATTTAACACTGTAAGTTTATGCTTGTTCTAGAATTCAGCAATGATATTCATCTTTTGACTGGTAATTTCTAGTTGTTATTACCATTTGTATAATCCTTGGCTTATCAGACAAAGAGCTAAAATGCTGAGGTCAGCTGTGTTTTCTTCTGATGGTTGTGCCTCTAGACCAGAGGTTCTCAACCTATGGGTCACAAACAGCTAGCAGGGTCTTCTCCTAAGACCATCAGAAAACACATAAATTTACATTAAGATTCATAACAGTAGCAAATTACAGCTATGAAGTAGCGACAAAAATAATTTTATGATTGGGGATCACCACCACATAAAGAACTGTATTAAAGGGTCGCAGCCTTAGAAAGGTTGAGAACCACTGCTCTAGACCAGTGGTTCTCAACCTTCCTAATGCCGAGACCCTTTAATACAGTACCCTCATGTTGTGGTGACCCCCAACCATAAAATTATTGCTACCTCATAGCCGTAATTTTGCTACTATTATGAATCATAATGTAAGTATCTGTTTTCCGATGGTCTTAGGCGACCCCTGTGAAAGTGTCGTTTGACCCCCAAAGGGGTCGCGACCCACAGGTTGAGAACCACTGCTCTAGAGGAACTAAAAGTGGCTTCTGGGCTGAGCAACGCTTGGCAGAATCCCTCCCATTGCTCAGGTGGTTTTCTTTCTTGCTCTTTCCGCCTCTCCTTTCAAAGAGCCTCACCGCAGGGGAACGAACCGCCTTCTTTCAGGGCCGGATCCACAAAATGCATCGGGCCATTTGACGTCTCCACGCCCCCAGTGCAAAAGGGTTCCATTCATATTATTGGTTATTGGCACAGGTGGCAGTTTAAGTTAAACGATTTCCTGGCACCACAGATTATACTTTTCAAAACCGGTTTTATCAGGAGAAATATGACGCAAACGCTGAACTTAAGTCCCTAAATCACTCCGGTTTATTGTAGCTGGTTCATTCATGCAATTTGAGATAGAACCTGGGGATGTAGGCAAGCAAGTGCATGCCTGCTAATGTTGACAAAAAAAATACAACGAGGCAAGATTTTATTCAGTGTGTTACTAGAAATGTACTGCCTATGTATTCTTCCAGATACTCCTTACTAAGAAATGCATGTTTCTCTTAATTCTTTTGCTGACTTAATTTTTTCCCTGATAATATAAACTATGCAAGTATTTCAGAGTTGGAAGAGGCTCAAGAAATCTGTCCTCCAATGCATTATCTGACATCAAAACTCTTCTATGATATTCTTGCTGAGAAGTCACTTAATTCTTTCTTCCTAGATGGAAAACTCACTATATTCCCATGACTTCCCATGCCATTCTCAGTCAAGTTCTAACTAGAATTCTTAAAATTATAAGTGTAATTGTAATGTTGAATTTATAGAGTAGAGATTCATATAAAGAGTTGAAAGTTAAACTTTATGTAATCAGAATTATATTCAGTGGGATTTTGCATAGCCACAGCTATGTAACTCTGGTCATTAGTATAATGAAAGTTTATTTATGTCCTTCATTGTTTCAAGTGATTCAAGAAGCCTGAAACAATAAAGATGATTAGCAAGATGAGAATTAAAGGGAGTGAAGAAAACAGGAAAGGGAAATAATGTCAACTAGAATTAAAACTTATCATAAATTTTGTGATATTAAATACTTCATGGTTACTAAGTCAAGCAGCCAAAGCAAAAAGAGATATAAGCTCATTAGTGGTTAAGGAAGAGCTATTGCTTGCCTTGTTAAGCAAACCTTGAGTTTGCAGAATGAATATATGCTGTGATGTCCTCAGCCATATCTTCCCAGGACACATTTTGGAGAAACCTGTCTGGCCCGCCAACCACCTTCTAATTAATTTCCTTTCCATGTGCAGAAATCTGTGCACCAGGCTTCTAGAAAGTATGATAAAAAGGAAACAAACAAAGTGCCTGAATAGATGATTCTCCTTGAATGAACCTATTTGTGGGCCTTCCCGGTGGGCCTGTAATGGACTATTATTTCACTGTGCAATCAGAAATGCTCTCTGGAAACTACCCAGTAAACTCCAGAATTGTGGTTCTCAAACCCCAGTGTACTGAGGAATCGCTTGTCAACTGTGCAAAGCTCCCACTTCCCACAACTCTGTGTGAAACCTAGGAATCTACATTTTGCCCATGATGTGTGGACCGATTTTGGAAAGCATTGCTCTAGACTAGGTTAATCTCTACTCTGGGGCTAAGATGATGCTGGTAGACAAAGTTTTCAGTGGATCATTATTAACAAATTTTGTTTTATTTAATTTCTTCTCTTTTGGAGGTGGAGGATGATGTCTCTTTTTCACAGAATTCTTACAAAACTGCCTTCATCTATTTAAAGCTCCATTTTCAGAGGAAGACGAAGGAGATTTCTTGGGATAACAAAAATCTCTCCTAGCTAAGCATTTTCCATGAACCTGTATCCTACACCGTCAAATTGTCAGGCAACGACTCTCTTTTTATACTGTGTTATTACAGTTTTTTTTGTTTTTTTGTTTTATCTTGGTATTATTCTTAGAAACTTCTTTTTATTGTTCACAGGATGCCTGAGGGAGACCATGTTACTTATAGTTGTGTGGTTATAAACAGATTGAGAGACACAACCAATGTCACTAAGCATCTGAGAAAAAATGAGGCAGGAGCAGGGGAGAGGAAAGAATTTGCTTCTGGCAATCCACTTATCTTCCGCCGAGTGCGGCTGAAAAATGGATTATCTGGCCACCTGCTTGAGTGGCTCAGGTGAGGGATCTGCATGCTTCAGCTCTTCTACAATCTGGGTATTTGCCTTCTTAGAGGCAGAGCGGATGGGAATAATCTCACGCTTAAATTCACACTAGGCGCAATGGCAGAGGATGTGTCCTTTGTCTATCTGAAACTCTGGATGAATTTACCTAATCACTGTCAACATCCCATTTTCGGCATCCACACGAAGAATGTAAAGCTCTTTGACTAAACTAGCAAAACGGATACATGTTCCTTCTGCTCCTTGCCAGGTGCTGTATGAGGTTCTGGGAAAAGGGAAATGGGAAAGACAGATTTCCGCAAGAAACTGATGTCTAATACCCTCCCCTGCTCACTCACCCTCCATCCACCCAGGTAATTTTTCATTGTGAGGCCACCGGGTAAAGAAATTATTTTACCCAGTTACTTTCTATTATCTGGGCTATAAAAATGTTTTTGGCCAAAAAGCATGTGTTTCTACTACCAGCAAATAGAGGTACAGTGGTACCTCGAGATACAAGTGCCCTAACATACGAGATTTTTGAGATATGAGCTGTCGAGTGAGTGATTTTTGCTTTGAAATACGAGCAACATTTGAGATAGGAGTCATCGCGCGGATCGATCGGCTGCACATGACCCACCAGTTTACCGCGACTCGAGTGTCTCATAGTTTCCCACGCCTCAAGGTTACAGAACGAATTAAACTCGTATCTCGAAGTACCACTGTAGAAGATAAAATCAGATTTTTTTTTTTTTTTTTTTTTTTTGGTGGGAGGGTGTAATCAGGAAGGAAAAAAAGAAGCAACATTAGGCCGTGCAGTGGCTAGGATTTTCTCTTCTCAGAGCTGCTTATGTTAATAAGCGTGGTTACTTTCAAGGTGACTGAGGTGCTGGCAGTTGCATCCACAGATAAGAAATTCTGAGAATATTGAATGAGAGGATTTCTTTCATTAGTTAATGGGCAGCCTTCCCGCTTGAAAGGGTGCCCTCGACTAAAAGCCCCTGAAATGGCTTTAGATGCGAGCGTGGTTCCAGTTTCTGCAGAAAAGCCCCTTTTAACACACACTGAAGGGCCAAGAATATCTCTGATGCGTTCAAAGGGCTGTTCCATATTCCAGCTGGGTGGGCGGCAGGCAAGCTAGCGCCAGGGGTAACTCATCCATGATCTGAACAGGTAGCGTTAGTGAGAAAATGAAATATGTAACCTCGGAATATTTAAAATGATTTGTAATTTATATCATACCCACTTCACGACTTTCCATTATTGGAGGGGGCCTATCTGTTCATGTTTTGCTCACCGTCAACCACACACACAGGCCAGGAGTTTAGAAAGCTGACATCTGCGTATTTGCTCACATGAATGATGTCTTGGGAATTGGAACAAAGGAGCGTAGGAAGGGATACTGATGTAACTGGCTAGGAATACAGGGGAAAAGCCGCTTTAAGCAGACTGGCCGTAAGATGCGATGGCATGGATGCCAATCGTGGCAGCTTCTGCTGACACTTCTGACCAGGTGGGCAGGATGCCCTTCCCAGACCCATCTCTGTGCTCATCCTCACACGCTCTCCTTGGAGGGGACATTGCTGCTCCCACGGCTTTGTTTTCACTCGGGGTTCACCTGGAACCCTTCCCCCGAGGCCTGTCCTGCAGGGAGACCTCATCAGTCCCTTCTCATGCCTTTCCTTTACCCCTGCACCACATGGGACATGCTCCATGTCCCACATTTCACCGTGTTCTGCTGCCTCTGGGATTACACGGAAAACACACCCAAAGGACAGACAGATGCAGTCTCTCTCGATGCTATCTGAAAATACAGTGTTACCTTGAGATACGAGCGCCCTAACATATGAGATTTTTGAGATACGAGCCGTCGAGCGAGCGACTTTTGCTTTGAAATACGAGCAACATTTGAGATAGGAGTCATCGCGCGGATCGGCCGGCTGCACACGACCCACCCGTTTACCGTGACGCGAGCGTCTCATAGTTTCCCACGCCTCAAGGTGACGGAACGAATTAAACTCGTATCTCGAGGTACCACTATATATGTAAGGCGAGCACCCGAACTAGGGTGCTGCCTGGATGAGAACCTCCTAGTCCCTAGTGTTTCCAGGTGTTTGTTAAGGGCCTTACAAGGTAAACGGAAACATACCCTGTTTCCCTGAAAGTCAGACATCCCCCGAAAATAAGACCTACTTCTTGCTGTCATATAAGGCGTCCCCCCCAAAAAATAAGATCTCCCCGATCATAAGGCCTCCCCGGAATAGAAGGCCCCCCCGAAGCTCCCGTCAGGTGTCTTACTCCTGATTTAAAGAGACCTCGCCCTGCCCGAACAGCTCCCGCTGCGCTGCGGCCCATCAGGGAGCTGGTTTGTGATGACAAGGACTACCGTCCCGTAGACAGGTCACACATTTCCTTTTTTTTGTTGTTGTTGTTGTTGTTGTGCACCGTCTTCTTCATGGAAAAATCAGACCTCCCCTGAAAATAAGACCTAGTGCACCTTTGGGAGCAAATATTAATGTAAGACCCTGTCTTATTTCCGGGGAAACAGGAGATTAACCATGAAGGCTTTATTCCACCAAAAATACGGATTTGCAGGGGTCAGGGCCAAACCGGAAGCGGCTACAAACTCTCGCACTTGGAGCGAAGCCAGGGCCAGGCACGTGGAGGAGGCTGGAGGCCGGAGCAGGAAGCCGCCCTGCGTGGGGGGCGGAGCGGAAGCCGGCTCCGGGCTGTGATTGGCTGGTTCTCAGCGTGGGCTTCCCTGACGCACCTGCACTTCCGGGCTCAGCTGGCGCTTGTTCCTATGGCGGCCTTGGGCTCAGGAGTGACGCCCCTGGAACCTGCTCACCTGCTGGTGGGGTGACTGACGGGAGCGGCGACAAAGGTGAGAATGCGCCCCGTTACGCGATAAGGCTCCAGGGGCGCGGCCTGGGCGGGCCTGCGAGCCCTTTTCTGCCCCTGCCCTGCGGCCGGCCTCCCGCGGACCGTCCTGTGCGACCAGGCCGGGCCCGGCCCGCAGAAAGCCGCCCGAGGTTAACGGCCCCGCTGTCCGCGTCTCCAAATTCTTAACTTTATCCTGCATCTTGTGTTTTGTCAGTGAAGGCCTCTGGGAAAACGGAACGCACCGGGAGATAATAGTGCAGTGAGCCCTGCGGCCCGCAGGCTGCGAGTTTGACATGCTGGACATACAGGAACTGCGTACTGCGCATGCGCACAGCTCCTCCCAGGCTCACTGTGTCCCCAGAGCAGCGGTTCTCAACCTGTGGGTCGCGACCCCTTGGGGGGGGTCAAAAGACACTTTCACAGGGGTCGCCTAAGACCGTCGGAAAACACAGGTATTTACATTATAATTCATAACAATAGCAACATGACAGTGATGGAGAATGGGTGGGGGTCACCACCCCATGAGGAACTGTATTAAAGAGTCGCGGTGTTAGAAAGGTTGAGAACCACTGCCCTGGAGCAGCGGAAGTCCGAAGACGGGGTTACGTAAAGCAGCCATGGGAGGGTCGAGGTGGAGGTGATGGCGCAGAGAGAGGTGGGGGACTGGTCCGAGGACCCTGAGGCCACACTTCCCCCAGGAACCAAGCCTTCTTCCTAAGGGAGCTACTATGACTTTCTAGAGCAGTGGTTCTCAACCTGTGGGTCGCGACCCCTTTGGGTGGAACGACCCTTTCACAGGGGTCGCCTAAGACCATCGGAAAATGCAGATATTTACATCACGATGCATCACAGGAGCAACATTTCATGGTTGGGGGTCACCACCACATGGAACTGTATGCAAGGGTCGCGGCCTTAGGAAGGTTGAGAACCACTGCTCTAGATCCTTCCATCAGACCCTCTCCTACCTGTGTTGTTACTTCCTTCACCGGCCACTCACGTGCACCGAGGACAATGAAATGAATGGGGAGATGGAGCTTCCTGTCCCCTTTCCTTTCAGTCCTTCCTTCCGTACCCCTCCGTCAGTCCGAGGGAGTGTTGGAATATGAAAAGTGAAAGATGGTGCTTCTGGAAAAGAACACAAAAATAGATACAAAAATAAGAAGGAGAAAAAAGGATGGTGTGGTTGCATAAGATGAATGGACCCAATACCGCCGAACTGTATACCCTTAAAAATGGTTCAGGTGATGCATTTTGTTAGGCTTATTTTAACACAATTAAGAAGATTAAGCTTGTTTGAAAAGAAAAGTAAAATGAAATTGGTGGAATTAGTCTTGGGGCATGCTCCTGCTGTGCTGGTGAGGAAGAAACGCATATACCTCTGGAGCTAACTCAGAGGAATTACAGAGCTGAATGCTGCCTACGGCTGACTCATTGTCACTTAAAAGGACATTTCATAATATAAGGGGAAGGATAAAACCATGAGATTTAAAGTTTGAGTTCAAAAATGAACTTATGTTAAATAGTAGGCAAACACCATGACAAGAATGGAGAGCCCCGAAACCGGTTTGGCTCAGTGGATAGAGCGTCGGCCTGTGGACTGAAAGGTCCCAGGTTCGATTCCAGGCAAGGGCATGTACCTTGGTGGCGGGCACATCCCCAGTAGGGGTCGTACAAAAGGCAGCTGATCAATGTCTCTCTCTCATCAATATTTCTAACTCTCTATCCCTCTTCCTCTCTGTAAAAATCAGTAAAATATGTATTTAACAAAAAAAGAATGGAGAGGGACTGCAGGGAAAGAATATGTACATGTTTTAGTACTTTTCAATGGGCCGTTTTTACATTCTGTAGTTGGCACTGGTCATGGGCACTGTATTTCCATTGACGGGTGTTGTTGGAATGTAGAGGTGTGTGAAACCCATATGCCTAGTTCTGGGAGCACAAAGAGCCCAGTGCAGTGCTCAGAATAGACACAAATACTTTTAATTTGAGCCTTTTACCCATATCATGTTGTTAACGGGCTTATACTGTGAGTGCTCTGGTGTTGCTTTTTTCCTTTGATTCACTTCTTGATGCTTGTGCTACTTGAGAGAAGAATTCAATGTCATTAATCAGTGGCAGCATTTAACAGTGAAAAGCTAATGAAACAGAAAGGGTTTTAATTGTTCATAACCATCTTTTCACTTTTACTAATTGCTTTGTGAGTTTTCCATAGATCTTCTTTAAGTTAAAAGAATTCTCAAAAGGAAGGAAGGAAGAGACCCTTTAAAATTCTCACCTGCCCTTTCATGCTGTTCTTACCAGTTCCGTCACAATAAAGAGAAAAAAGGGATGTTTTCGTGGCTGTGAGGCCCCCCGAGGGCTGAGTTCCGCAGGGAAAGTGGTCTGCCTCCCTGGAATCACTTCCATCTGCGGTCCCCTTTTTTAACTCGGCCTTTCAGCCTCCCCTGTGCTGTTATTGTCACGTTATCGATTACTGCCACAGAGAAGAAAGGAACACTTAATAAGTTTATGTCTTCACTCTGTTTCTCTTACTCTGTTTTATCCCCTTCTCTCCTCCCTTCCTGCACCCGAGTCCCCGACTCAAATGCTTGTCATCTTCAAAGCAGGCTCCAGGCCTGTGTCCCAGCTACAGGGAAGCAGGCCAATCTGAACCGTAGAATCTTGCTGTTCTTTTAAAAGTGAAAGGGTCACAAAGATCCACCCCGTTGCCCACTTGGTAGGTCATTCTAAACGTAGGCTGTTATTTTTATTTTTAAGGGGTATAACGTATGCTGCCTTTTTTATTAGGAAAGTCTCCATTGTCCTCTGTCAGTAGCGCCTGCACTTTGAATTGTATTTCCGTAGGATAAGGATCCATCTACCTTCGCTTTCTGGATGTTCTCTGGGGTGATGGGTGCATCCACTCAGTTACTTACCCTTGATGCTGCCAAACTTAAGGACACTTTTCTGGATTGGGTAGTTCTACTTTGTAGCACTGGTCTGTTTTTTAAAAAATATATTTTTATGCATTTCAGAGAGAAGAAGAGAGAGGGAGAGAGTGAAACATCAATGATGAGAGAAAATTATTGATCACGAGTTCCCCATTGGGGATCTAGCCCACAACCCCGCATGTGTCCTGACCGGAAATTGAACCCAAACCTCCAGGTTCAAGGGCGGATTCCGGGCTACTTGGTAGCATTTGAACACTGACACCTACTTTTCCTGCTTGGTTTCTAGATCATCGTTTTCTTTTTTGCATTCTTTGTCTTCATGTTTGTGTATCCTTTCCTCCGCCAGTTCCTCTGAGATGCCCATGTCCTCAACACTCTGTCCTCCGCCCTGTTTCTCTGTCACTCTGGAATATTCATTCTCCCTGGGTGATCTCTTTCAAACCCAGGGCTTCACCTGCTTTGTCTACCTTGTTGACCTGACTGTCTCCCTGCTGCCTGGACCTCTGGGGTTGTTTTCTGTATATTTACTGATTCAGTTAGGATCGTGTTGTAACTAACAACATTCGACAAGCAGCTAAAAGCAAGTAAGGCATACTTTTTATCAAATACCAAACAGTAACCAGAGACAGTCACCCATGGCTTTGGCAGAAGACCTAGTTATTAATGATCCAAGTTTGATCTCCCTTTATGCTCAGCACTATTAGCTAGCTCTTTTGTCCTAATGCTTGTTGCTTCCTAGTCATGCAACAGCTGATGTGTCTCCTGCATCACATGCCCATTCCAGAAAGGAACGTGGAGGAATAAGTAAACAGCTGAGCTGCTTTTTTAATTTATTTTTTATTTAGGAAGCAAACCTCACTAGCAATCCTACCAAACATATGCTGAGATGTATCACTGAAAGCGTGTCCTTTGGCTAGCGCTCTACAAGTGATTCTAAGCTTTCCACTTTACTCTTCTGTAATGGAGAAAGGCAGGGGGGAATGGTGTTAGGAATAACTTGTCCACAGTTTGGGGCAGCCAATCCAGTTTGGGTCCATCCATTTTCATACTTGACATCTTCAACTGGACATTCCACAGCAGTGGTTCTCAACCTTCTTAAGGCCACGACCCTTGCATATAGTTCCTCATGTGGTTGGTGACCCCCAACCATGAAAGTTTGCTCCTGTGATGCATCGTGATGTCAATATCTGCATTTCCCGATGGTCTTAGGCGACCCCTGTGAAAGGGTCGTTCGACCCCCAAAGGAGTCGCGACCCACAGGTTTAGAACCGCTGCTCCACAGACACCTTAAACTCGGCCTGCAGATTTTTGGAGAGGAGTGAAATTTGGGAAAATAGTGGTAAGATTTCAGGCCTGATCCAGGGAAAGAGTGGTCCTCCCTTAGGCTGGTACTTGTCTGTCCCTATCGTTTGGGTGAAATGGTAGCATATACCCCCTCGGGGGAGCGTGGTCTTGGTTCCTGGATGGGACAGACTTCAGGCTTCCCGGCTTGATCCTGGAAGAGACAATGGTTGCGGAAGGAAAAGGTGCGAGGATCCCATCTCTCTTGTGCTTTTTCATCCTTAAACCAAAATGGCCTCTCTCCTTTTCCTGGGCATCTATGTGATTTGTTTCTCTCTGTAGCTGTACTTGAACTTTTTACAGTGCTTAACCTTTTTTTTTTTTTTTTACAGAGAGGAAGGGAAAGGGACAGAGAGTCAGAAACATCGATGAGAGAGAGACATCGATCAGCCGCCTCCTGCACCCCCCCACACTGGGGATGCGCCCACAACCAGGATACATGCCCCCGACCGGAATTGAACCTGGGGCACCTCAGTCCGCAAGCCGACACTCTATCCACTGAGCCAAACCAGCTTTGGCACAGTGCTTAACATTTTTTTCCTCATCATAGCTCTGTCCTGGCCTCTTTCCTTTGCCCTCTCATCCCTCTCAATGGTGCCCTGTTAGCAGCTCTTGAAGATACTGATGTAATGACTTTCTCGTGCATCGCTCATGTTTGCCGATGTTTTCTGGAGGGTGAAATAAGCGCCCATTATTATGGTTGTCAAGTGTAATCACAATAGCACTGATTGTTAACAATAACAGCGATAATAATAATTGTTGGCATTATTTACCTTCTCGAAGGAGGGACGTGAGTACTATAACCCATTATTTCCTAAAATGCTCCTTCAAGGGAACGCTATGTGAAACAGCGTAACTCTTCCTAGCATCCGAGTAAAGTGCCATTTGGAACAAACAATGATGTGTGACTGTTCACATTTTTAAAAATTGAGAATATATTCCAGATAAGTTGATTGTACACCATCACTGTGCTACAATCATACCAGTGACGCAGTTTTTCCATTTTACGAATTGGTTGCAGGTGGAATGTGCAAAATCTTTACTCTCTAGGTTGGTTTTAATTTTTCTTTCACAAGTCAGTTCTCTATATTGTGAATACACACAGGGGATGCGGTATTGTTCTCTGCAGTACTTAGGATCACTTGTCAATCATCACTCCCACTGGTGACAGCAGAGGGGAAGGTCATGGAATTGTCATTTCATGGAAAACTTGAATGATGCTATTGCGTGAATAAATATAAAATCTCATCACCTACTAGAAACATAGAGCCCTTTTGCAGAAAAGATAAGATATGCAGCAGAAATGGCTTCACTCCCACTGCACATTTTCCAGGGTGTTTAGAGCTGTGTCCCAGTGCTCTACGGCTTTCTGTGTTCTAGAAAATACCATTTGACTCTGTTACAGAATTACAGAGAGATAAAAGAGGACCGCTTAACCTGCTCCCGTTCACAAATACGCAAGCTTTGTTTGCAGGAGTGCAGTGGAGTCTAAATTAAGCAAAAGATAAAAATGTGGCACCAAAATAAAAGTACTTTTCTTGCCAGCCTGAACACAGAAGCTGAAAAATCTTCATACGTGGGGAAAAAATAAAAAGGAAATAGGCTTTACCTGAACCATTGATTACTCAGTAACTGGAAGATTAACTTGAGATTTATTTAAAGGGAAAGAAGAACCTCCATGGCAGGATCAGATGAGAGGATTTAGGGGGCCATGAGGTTCCCTGGGTTCGGTCACAGGATGGCACATGGGATGTCCTGGCTGTGAGGGCAGAGTAATGGGAGTGCCTCTCACGCAGAGAGAAGAAATGTAGCTGGAGTTTCGGTTCTCTTTAGGAGAACAAGAGAAATAAACTCATTGAAGGCAGGACAAAAGAATGAGAAGCAACAATTTAATGCTAGAAGTTACCAAGACATCTGTTACCTAAAATGTGCATAGTTAAAGGCAGCTTATTCCTAGCTGGAGGTTACATTTTTTGACAAATTAACAGATACTATAAGTAGTTTGTTTAATTTAAATATTGTGTGCTCATCATATTTTTAACGTTAAAGTAAAACGAATCACCTGTTATTTCTAGGCAGACTTCCTTTGGCATCAGAGAGTAGCAGTGGAAACTATCTTGGGGTGATACAGTCACACATTTTATTTTATTTATCGACGTGATTTTCTCACCCTCTGGGATTTTTCCTGGACATTCAGGGTTTTGGGGTGTAGGTGACAGCTAGGAAGAGCAGTTGCTGCATTCCGGAAGCGTGCCGGCAGCTGCTTCCGTGCCCCGGGGAGAATGACCTTTTCCTCCGTGTCCTCCCTTGTTCTCCTGTGGGACGTAGGTGCGTTGATTCCGCTCCTTGCCATTCTCCACTTCACCAGTTTACACGGAGCACCTGCTCTGTGCCAGGAGCGGCTCGGGTTCTCGGGAGAGAATGGAGCAGGGACGCTCTATTCTAAACGGAAGGAACCAAAAATAAGCACAAAGTGAATTTCAAGTATTGCGCTCTCTGCTGTGGGGACAGCAGGGTGCTGAGAGAGAGTGGCTGGCCTGGGGTAGGACGGCTCCATAGAAGTGGAATGTGGCTGAAACCGGTTTGGCTCAGTGGATAGAGCATCCGTCTTCGGACTGAAAGGTTTCAGGTTTGATTCTGGTCAAGGGCATGTACCTTGGTTGTGAGCACATCCCCAGTAGGGGGCGTGCAGGAGGCAGCTGATCGATGTTTCTCTCTCATTGATGTTTCTAACTCTCTATCCCTCTCCCTTCCTCTCTGTAAAAAATCAATAAAATATATTAAAAAAAATTGAACGAGATAGAATATTCTTGACCGGCCTCCAGTGTCTGAAGTGGAGCACGTGGTCACCTGCAGAATTTGGGTTGAGTGATGTTCGATGAGTACTTCCTCTTTCTCTTGTAGATTACAAGGGAGAAAAGAAAATTTATCATTTGTCATTTATTGCTTGGACTCAATTCTTCCTTTCTACATCCATATAATTTTCCGAGAGATGCTAAATTAATACTTGAAAGTAAATTCAATCATCGTAGCATTTCTTACACGTCCTGTAAGATTCCGTTCACCAGCAGAAAGCAGCTTGGATAGAAGGGCAAGACAGACCCAGAGGAAAACATATAAGAAAATAGCACTGCATCGTCTCGAGCTATTGCTTTGCAGATTGTGTTGGTTTTTCCTGCGGCCCTCCCATTGCCGCACTCCATTTCAGCTACCGAGGGTGGGTGTGTTGACAAATACGGCTGTAGTATCCAGCGTTCCCATCCTGGTTTAATAGTCTCATTCTTCCATGTGATAAACAGGCGGCTTTTTCCACAAGCCTGCTTTTGGATGTTCAGCTTCACACATGATGGAGGACTAGATCCCTGTTTCTGAAGGGTAATCAAAGACGACGATGTTTTTGGGAGATTGGTTTAAATTGGATTCCTTTGAGTTTCATCCTATAATATTTGGTCATCAAATAGTTTTTGAGTACAGCATTGTATGGTTTATAAGGCAGGGCCTGAAGGAATAATAAATTCCGCAGCGAAGGACGTAAACAGCAGTCAAAGGCAGGGGTTGATTCAGTATCTCAAACAGTATTTTAAACATCGGTGATGGGAAAACATGCCGATGCCCTATAGACTGTAAGGCCTTGGGCAGACTGCATATATACTTCACAATTATAAAAGATAACATTATGTACGATTTTGTAAATCGCTTGGTTCAGAGTGTTGCTGGGAGGGTTGAAAGAAATTTAAGGGAGTCTGGGGAGTCGAGGAGACTTGACTAGAAATTGTAGCGTTTTAACTGGATTCTGAAGGATCGGTGCTATTTTCTCAGGAAAAAAGGACACAGATGCATTGTTAGTGAGGCATGAGAGTCAAACTTGGCCTTGCAGCTTAAGTCTTCAGGAAGGCAATATGGGACTCCTGCAGACCTCCCTGTAGGGTGTGTCTCAGTCCCAGGGGCATCTGGAAAACTCTTTAGAGCTATCGATGCATGAAGCCTCTGCTGGACTTCCGGACTGATCAAACATCTTTGTTTCCATTCTCTTGTTAATCATTTTGGATTGTATGTTGTTTTAAAGTAAATAGCCCGTAAAGTTGCACTATTAAAGGGAATTACAAAGGTTTTAGCTTGTGGCATAATTATTCAACATAACTGCAAAATATGGAGAGTACATATTTCAGATTTTCTGTGCTCTGAGGAGTATGTTCGGTGGTGCAGTTTTATTTTTAGTCTGGTATAAATTACATTTTTTTTTCAGGGAGGTTACTGTAATAGGGAATGGGGTGATGAGTAGGTCAGGTTTTTCCATATCTGGATAAATTCTATAGGTCTTTTATTTATTTGGAAGAAACGTACATAATCAGGTACTTAATCTATTCTCTCTCTAAAAAAAGAATAAACCTGTATATTGGTGCAATTTAAGTAAAATAATTACATTATGATGAAAATCAAGTGTTACATTACTATTCTACAAATAGTAGTGTTAATTTCTGTTATAGAAAATATTACACAAATTTTCTTCATTCTAACTCTCAAAAGTAAATGTTCTTTGGTTTAGGTGTGTGAACCAACTGGGAAGACTATAGTGGTTAACAAAGATTCCATTATGATTCATGCCTTTATAAAAACATACATTACTGTTGGAAAATATAAAGCTCACAGCCAGCTGTGGCCAGCGAGAACATTTAGGCAAATTCAGAGAGTTTATGTGTAGTTTTATGTCATAACTAGAGGCCCGATGCACGGAATTCGAGCAAGGGGCATGGCCCATGCTACCTCTGCGGCTGCCTCTGCATGGGCTCCTGCCACCGCGACTTCTTCTGGAAGGTCTTCTGGAAGGATATCTGGAAGGACGTCCAGTCCAATTAGCATATTGCACTTTTATTATTACAGATATTTTTCCCCCCAAACCAAAGTGAAATGGAGCTCCTTTTTTAGGAGCAGCAAGAATACTCATAAAGGAAACAAACAGAATTACAGAGATTATCTAACTTAAAGGTTAGAAAATGTATACTTAAAAAAATAATTCTTTATGAAAGTATTACATATGTCCCCTTCCCCCCAATGGCCCCCTCCAGCCCATCCCTCACCCCCATCCGATCCCCTTACCACCCCATTGTCTGTGTCTCTGGGCCATGCATATACACATTTTTGTTTGTTATTTGGAATAACATTTCAAGAGTTATAGAATTTAGTGTATTTTACCCCTTTTTTTTGCATAAAAACCTGATTTTTAAAAAAAAAAGTATGGCATGCACTAATTTAGCCTTTCTTGAAAAGTAAGAGTGTGGCCCTCGCTGGCTTGGCTCAGTGGATAGAGCATCAGTCTGAGGATTGAAGGGTCCCAGGTTCAATTCCGGTCAAGGGCACATGCCTGGGTTGTGGGCTCGATCCCCAGTGGTGGGGGGTTAGGGGAGGGCTTGCAGGAGGCCACCAATCAATGGTTCTCATCATTGATGTTTCTATCTCTCTCTCCTTCTCCCTTCCTTTCTGAAATCAATAAAGAAATACATTTTTTAAAAAAAGTAAGAGTGTTTAATGTTGAAGATTTAATTCAATGTTTCCTACTGAATGAATCTTGAAATAGGAGCTCTCTCTCAGACAGGATATGTCTTGGAGGATATGTTTTCATGTGCACAGATCCGGAAACATATCTAACTGATGATTGGAATATGATTAAAATATCTAATTTGAATAGTAGAAAAAGAGGGTATTGTAACTTATTTCAGTGAATTACTATAGTTAGAATGTGCTGATTTTTAATAACCCAAAGTCAAGATGATTCATTATCACAGACCAGGACAACATTTACTAAAAGAGTATTTGTCTGTTTATAGTATCTGATATGATAGTATAAAGTGAAATAAATACCTCAGGGTAAGTTCCTCTAATTTTAAAACTAGAAGTTTCCTTTACAACTGTGAGCATTCCATATTGTAATGTCATATAACAACATTAGAGATTTTAAAAATTTGCATGTTCTGGCTGCATCAGGTTTTCATTCATTGGTACTTATGTAACATGTCCTCAGAGGCTTTAAAAAACAATTTGCAAACTCACCTTGGAACCGCTGCAGCACTTTAGGATGGTAAAAAGCTAATAAATACACTAATTTGGAAGACAGAAAAAGAGATAACCAGAAAAATTAAGTTGGAAGTTCAGTGTCACTGGATAAATGTGAATTAGTGTTCTAAATAACTCTTCTTAAACAAGCGATTTCTCTTGAACCATGGTTAAAGCCTACCTCAGAACTCCGCTCCAGTTAGCCCCTCTACTTACTTTATTACTAGGATGTCGTTGATTTGCATTGAAAATCAGCCCTTGACTTTGGGTGATGAACACACAATACAGTGCACAGATGATGTATTGTAGAACCCTATATAATTTTAACCGAAGTTACCCCAGTAAATTCAGTACAAATACAAAATAAGAATCAGTAGTTTGAAGAGCATCCTTGTTTTTTTAAAATTGTTTTAAAATATAATTTTATTAATTTTAGAGAGGGAGAGAGAGATAAAAACATCAATGCTGAGGGAGAATCATTGATTGGCTGTCTCAGACATGCCCCATACTGGGGATGGAGCCTGCAGTCCAGCCATGTGGCCTGGTGAGAATGCATACTGGTGCAGCCACTGTGGAAAATAATAGGGAGTTTCCTCAAAAAATTAAAAACGGAACTGCCATTTTATATTTGCGTCTGCAAAGTATGAGGATTTATATTTCTCTATATCCTCATCAACCATGGTTTTCATTTTCTCAGGAGAAATCATACCACTCCAGTGAGTGAGAGATGATGTCTCATGGGGTTTGATTTGTGTTCCCCTAGGGCTACATGACATTGAGCATCTCTTTGCTCATGTTCACGGTCTGTCTGCTGTGAAGATATGTTTATTCAAACTCTTGGCCCATTTTAAAATTGCATTGTCTGTCTCTTAATTGTTGGGCTTTTTGTTCTTTATATATTATGGATTCTACATCCTTATCACATATAAGATTTGCAAATGGCCTGGCCGGCGTGGTCAGTGGCTGAGTGTTGACTTATGAACCTAGAAGTCATGGTTTGCTTCTTGGTCAGGGCACATGCACAGATTGTTTATGTGTAGTTTTATGTTATGTGTAGGAGAAATCCAGTCAGTGATTCTCATCATGGATGTTTCTCTCTCTCCTAATTTCCTCTCTGAAATTAATTAGAAAGCAATTTAAAATCAGCTTTGCAAATATATTCTCCCATATTGTCAAAATACCTATCACTTTGTTAATAGTGTTCTTTGAGGCACAAGATAATTAAATTTTGATTTGATGAAGTCGTATTTATCTGTTTTTTCTTTTTTAGTTTGTATTTTTGGTATCACATCTGAATATCCACAGTCAACTCCAAGTTAATGAAGATTTATCCCTACTATATATCTTAAGATTTGTAGTTTTAACACTCAACATGTGGATGTTTTATTCATTTTTAAGTTAACTTCTGTGTATGACATGAAGTGAACAAATCCATGCTTTTGCATGTGGATATCCAGTATTCTCTGCTTTTGTTGAAGAGGCTGTTCTTTCCCGGATTGAATGGTCTTGGGATCTCGTCGAAAATCAGTGACCATAAATTATGGGTTTATTTTTGATTCTCAGTTTTATTCTGTTAATCTATATGTCTATCCTTACGCTAGTATGCTGTTGTTTTGATTGTGGTAGCTTTATAGTAAGTTTAACATCCAGAAGTGTGTTTTTCAACTTTGTCCTCCCTTTCCAAGATTGTTTTGAAAATTCAGGGTCTTTTTGCAATTCTACATGGATTTTAGGATTAGCTTCTCCTTTCTGCAAAATGGTGGTTAGGATTTTTATAGGAAATGCACTGAATTTCTTGAGCACTTTGTTTATTCTTACCATCCTCACAAAATCAAGTTCTCTAGTTCATTAACAAGTTGTCTTGCCACTCATTCAGACTTCCTTTTAATTTCTTTCAACAATGCTTTATAATCTTCAGTTTGCAAATCTTGAACTTCCTTTGTTAAATTTATTTCTAGATATTTTATTTTTTATAGTCTCATAAGTTGAATTTTTCTTAATGTCTTCTTGTATTCTTGATTTTTAGTGCATAGACATACAAATTATTAGAACTCAAAATAATAGATAAGTTTCAGCACTCTGGCATATGGATGATACATATGTAAGCTCATGGGAAAATTCTACCCAACATTAATAGAATCCTGCTACTTAACTGCACGTATCTTTTGAGAAGTGAAATAGGAAAAACATCTATTTTACATCCAAAATCATATTTTATTATCAAATTTTAAAAATGATACTGATTTGACATATTTCATGGATATTATGTCAAACTAGTCAAAAGAGTATAGATGTATGTTTGCGTGTTTCTACCAAAACCAGTGAAGGGTGAATAATTCAGTCAGTCAAATGGAGTCTCACATCAAATAATGTTTTTCTTCAGTAAATTACTTAAAGTTTTCACTTTCAAACAAGTTGTCAGTAATTTTTACCAATGTAATAATTCAAAAGATACTTGAGTGATAGGAATGAGTATGAAGAGTTCTCATGGAAGTAAAACATCAAAATCATATTTAAAAAATGAATCTTTCAGAAAATTGTCTGAAAGAACCATTTTCCACATATCTATATATATAAAAGCCCAAGTAACCATTAGACTGGTCCCTGTGATGCACACTGACCACCAAGGGGCAGACACTCAGCGCAGGAGCTGCTGTGTGGTGGCCAGTGCACTCCCACAGGACTTGGACTGGGACTGGCATTGGGACTGAGTGAGCCTGAGCCCACAGCTGCTGCTTGTCATCGGTGCACCGGCATTGCCCCAGGACGGGCGGGCAGAGACTGCAGAGAGCCTATGAGTGGCGGCGGTGGCAGGGGCAGTGGGGCCAGGATGCGGGAAAGTGGTGCCGCTCCAGCCTGGGCTCAGGATCCTCCCCAGCCGCCTGCCGCTTTTTACGCCGCGGCATCCCTCTGAGCTGTTGGAGTGATGGTTTCAGCCTGGTCCCCACAGGCAATGCTGAGGGACCCCAGGCCTCTAGTTACTGTATTCTAGGGGTCCAGTGCACGAATGTGTGCACCTTGAGGCCATAGTGGGCATGCCCCCGCCCGGCTCCTCCCCCTGTGGCCCCAGATACCCTACCTGCCAGCAGCCCCTCTCCCGTGGCCCCGATCACCCCTCAGGAGCAGGGGATGTGGATAAGCCCTGAGGGGTGATCAGGGCCGGCAGCCATTGCTCGCACCTGCTGACAATTCCGAGCAATTGGGGCTGGTGCACGCGGCGGCTCTGACACCGGCAGTGGGAGTGAGCGGGGCCAGTGCTGGCAGCGGGTACGGGTACTGGCAGCGAGTGCGAGTGTGTGATGGGACCGTGGCACGTGGGGGCAAAGAATTTTCAGTAACCACCAGAGGCTTGTCCCAATGACAGCGACCAGCTCACCTGCTCCGCCAGCCAGCTGTGGCTGACACCCGCTGCCGGAGCCCGCACGTGTCTCGTGTGCCTGCTGGTGGTCGGCGTGTGTCATAGCAGCTGGTTGTTCGCTTGTTCCGTTTTTGGTCTATTTGCATATTAGTATTTTATTATATAAGGCAATTCTGGCATATATAACACAGAGAAAAATGAGAACAGGCAGGAAAAATCCCTTCAAAATGCTATAATTTCAGTTTGTCTCAAATTACTTTCAAAGGCATACTTTTGCAACCAAAAATGTTCAACACCGCTGAACTTAAAATGCTCTGTGAAATGAATGTCTTCTCACATGACAGTTTTGTAGGACACCATTATTGGTACAAGCTGCAAAAGGGAAGTGTTTTTGTAAAAAGGCAAAACAACAAAAATATCCCCATGGAATGCCCTTTATTGTAGAGCTGTCATATATTAAAAATTAAAGTTACAACATGCAATTTTTATATTTCAATGTAAGCTGTTATACCTGTGCTAAGTATATTCTGCCTTTTAATTTCATATACTACTTGGTTACTATATTTTTGTGATGTAACCACTGTCCACATTACACTTAAGTAGGATTTTGGTTTTGACTCTTCAATATAAAACAGGACCCACACAGCCAAGATGTATGCTTAAGGTTATTTAATAACTATTACAGAGACAATTTCAATGCATAAATCCAAATTGCCATCTATCAGCCTAATGAAAAGAAATATTATTATCTTGCATTTTCCTTCTCTGTTATTGATTTGTGGTGCCCCAAGACCATTTTACAAACGATCAGTGTCGTCCTTATCTGTCATGGAAACGAATTCATTCCCTGGGTGGCTGAGCAACATGAGGGGAAATAAATTTCTCAGAAATGTATCCCCTGAAGGTTGCTATCCATTATTGTTACAAGTTTGCAATGGAAATGGCTTTATTGCCACATAGAGAATATGATAAAATTTAAAGCCTGTGGAAGATGATTAGAAAATAAATATAATACATATATAACATATTACGGGCAATAGATCGCCACATTTGATTCATTTATTTAGGCAATGTTTTGAGTATATCAGAGCAAACATGGAACAACTCAAATCTGCATGTTAATCCGAAGTGTAATAAAAATGAAAGGTAATGCATGCAGGGAATTGAAAATTAAAGTGGCCTCCCTTTTCCACAATATGTTTTACTTGGGTGGCAGATGTGAGCTCTATAAATCACATCATATCATTTCAGTGTTTCACTTAAATCTACCTCTTTCCCATTACTCCCAGTCTGAATTTTAGCAAGGCTTCATCAGTCTTTCTAAGAGGTCATCTCAGCAGAGAAATAAAGCAAAAGTTAGTGGAACTAATTCTACATCACTGAGTTCAGCCTTACCTCTGTTATCTGCAGCCACTTTTATAGGAACCACATCACATAATAACACCTTATTATGTTATGTATTTAAGTATAATCTCTAATCGTTTATGTCTGTACAGGGAAATGTATTATTTACTTAAATATTAATATTTGACCTGAGTGATATCTATACTAATAAAAGAGTAAGATGCAAATTGACTGTACCTTTGAGACCCCCACCAGCCAATCAGGAGTGAGTATTCAAATTAACTCAACAAAGCTGGCAGGTTAATTTGCATACACAGGTGCTGAGTGGCTAGGGGCGGGGCGATGATGCATGCATTCCACAGTGCTCCTGGCCGCTCTGGGCCTCTGAGCAGTGTGGGAAGGTGGAAAGGCGGCTTCGGCTAGAGTGAAGGTGGTGCAGGCAGCCAGGGCAAGGAAGGCCCATTCTTGCAGGAATCTTCATGCATCAGGCCGCTAGGATATCAATAAGATTATTAAAATTTCTTACCGTACTTTATTTTATTTTCTAAAAATAAATTTTATTGATTTTTTACAGAGAGGAAGGAAGAGGGATTGAGAGTTAGGAACATCGATGAGAGAGAGACATTGATTAGCTGCCTCCTACACACTATGTGCTGGGGATGTGCCCACAACCAAGGTCCATGGCATTGACCAGAATCAAACTTGGGACCCTTCAGTCCATAGTCTGATGCTCTATTCACTGAGCCACACTGGTTAAGGCTTTTCTTACCATACTTTAGAAATGAGACAATTTCAATATATTAATCCACACCTATAAACATAATTATAATTTAATTAACAGATTAATTACCATAGCTTAAAAATTAGAGAATTTTTGTATACCTGGCTTCCTTAAAAAAAAAAAAGACATGTACATTAAAACCCATTCTCCAAAGGAATCCTCTAGCCCAGTGGTTGGCAGACTGTGGCTCCTGAGCCACAGCTGCAGTTTGCCACTCTGTTGACTAATGAGTTTTCCAGCCACTGACCTAGACTCTCGATTCCAATAATTACAGCTGTTTTTGTTCCTTGTGATTAAGCCCCTATCCCAGGGGTCGGCAAACTCATTAGTCAACAGAGCAGCAAACCGCGGCTTGCGAGCCACAGGTCTGCTGGTCTGTAACTGCTGCCCATCACCCCAGCACTGAGCACTGATGGAGTGGCAGCACACTCTCAGTGAGACATGTGTCATGATTGCCTGAAGGCGTGGCTCCCTCACTGTCTTCACCATCACGTTATATTTTCAGCTCCTGGGTTTTCTCCTGTGTGAAATAAAGTAATCTCGAATGTGATTCAACATGCACGGATGCTGGGCTGGAGAGACAGCTCAGAGGGGAATTTGTCTGAGGGAGGCTGGTTGAGCATCTTCCGACGCAGAGGAGAGCTTAGATCCTGCTGGGTTCAGTGCGGGCAGTGGTGCCGCCGTGCCTCTCTTACAAGCTAAGCGAGCACCTGGGAAAGTTGGGGTGAGGCCCGGAAGCAGGGGATCAGGAAGAGCTCGTCCTCACAGGTCACCAGAGGCACAGCCATACTCCTGCCGCATGATTGTACCTGGTACCCCGATTCCTCAGAAGCCGCAGACACTTGTATACGAGCTGTGCCCCTCCAGGTCTTGGATTGGGCAGGAACAGAGCAGAAAGCAGGGAGTTGAGGGAAGAAATGGCCTTGCCCTGTACCATCGATGCTGCCACCCCTGACCACGTGACTGTTACTGCCTTTATGTTGACCTAAGAATCACAGAATAGAATGGCGGCTGCCTCCTTGACTGGTCGCTGGTGGGGGGTGTGGTCAGGCAATTGACTCCAAACCCATCGCTTTGCTGTGTGCTGTCAGAGAGCCTCAGTCACATTTGAGAAGAGTGTTCTGGTTTGGAATTCTGTGACGTCTGCTTAGAAAAGCTCTTGTGAATGTGTAATGAGAAAGGTGAATTCATCATTTAACAAAGCGCTTAATGTAAAACAAGCGTTTCGTTCTTTCTGGATACTCACCCCTAAACTCATTTCTTGCTGCTCCTACTAAAATAATGGATAGACTTCTATCCCATAATTACATTTCCTTGATAATTTTTGAGCCTGTAAATAGAGCAAAAGGGCTAATAAATTGCATTGAAAATCTGAAGGACAAGAAAGATAAACAAGAATAAAACCCCAAGTCATCATAAATATCTCACATACAAGTTCGAGTCACAATATTTATTTTTTTCCCCGATACAAGTATATCATCTCCTGCTGCTAATTTAAATTTCACTTTAGAGGTGCAATCTAGGAAATTTAAAATCGCCAGAGTCCCATAAATTACCGAGTTTAGCCAGCAAAGGCTATTTCCTGGTATGCGGTGATTAGATCTAAAACACATTTCGTAGGGAAGTATGAAATTAGTTTCACCTCTAAATGTGGTTTGCATGTGTTTCTTGTACCCTCCTCAGGAATTAACTACTCATGTTTAGCAGAAAGTGGAATTCATCAGGGACAGAGCATTGCGGGGTGAGCTCATTCTCCTGTTGCCTTGATGTATGGAATTATTCCCTCGGGCCCCAGTCTAATCAAATGCGACTACAATTCATCTCATACTGCAGCCTTTACAGTATTAGCAACTAGCGATTTCTCCTACAGCTACATGGCTAGTAAAACCCTTCCGTAGCCAAGTAGCACTATAGAGGATCCTATTTTAGTTTGAGGATACGAGTAGCTCTCTCTGAGTTATCAGTCCTTCAGGAATGTAGAAGGTAGCCGGTGTGTAAAGAAAGATGAATGTTGAATATTTCTCCCGAATACTATGAACATTTAAGTTGAAGTAAATAGTTTGCATGGGAAGCAACATATAATGTGACTAGTTATTTGGACATGCTGTTTGGGAAATCTCTTCCTTGTTTGAAAACATGGTCTAGTAAGAGTCCACACATATGAACCCTGTATCTGAAAGGCCCTTATGACAAAGGCATGTTGGGAGGTTTTCCAGTTGCATGTGTTTTAGCATCTGTTTGAAAACCCGAGAAAATACCTTCACAGGGAGTCAACTCAATAATTACCAAGCTTTTTTCACTCCAACCTTTACTAAAACAAACAAACAAACAAATAAAAAAAAAACGGTATCCAAAAGACTTTTTTAGTCCTAGCAATTCTTTTTTTTTTAAATATGTTTTATTGATTTTTTTACAGAGAAAAAGGGAGAGAGATAGAAAGTCAGAAACATCAATGAGAGAGAGACATTGATCAGCCGCCTCCTGCACGCCCCACAGTGGAGATGTGCCCGAAACCAAGGCACATGCCCCCAACCGGAATCGAACCTGGGACCTTTCAGTCCGCAGGCCGAAGCTCTATCCATGGAGCCAAACCGGTCTCGGCTAGTCCTAGCACTTCTTGAATATCATTGAAGTTCAGTAGTCCACATCATGTCTCATAGCGCCCCTACCCTGAACCCTTTTTGGAGTTTTTGTGAAGGCTTAATTAAGGCGTGATTACAAGTGTTCGAGATTATTGGTAAAAATCTGGAATTAAAGTTGCTTCTAGTGATGTTTGAGAAAGAAATAAGGAACATGTTATTGCAACTATAGAAAAATGTTCCTTGTCACAAAGTGACAGCTAGCTTGGCTGAATTGTTTTCTGTTGCTGAATGGAAAGCAGACTTTGTAAGCAATGAACACGGATATTTAGCTGAAGGCATTTCCAAGCAAAGTGTTAAAAGTACATGTAGCCTTATTGTGATAGCAAAATGTGAGAAGAAAGAGATGCATAAGGAAAGAACTGCTAAGCCATATGGAACCAGAACTTGATTATTGGGTGGGTTCCTCGCTTATCCAGACCTCAAAGGTTGCTAAATAAGATCTCTCTCTCTCTCTTTTTAAAATGAGTTAACTTTCTGAGGCTCTTGGAAAAGCATGCCCTGGAGCGAGCTTCCTGGGTGTGTCTGGACAGTTATCCGTGATTAGTTGGGTATATGACTCATGGACCCAACCAACCACTTCTGTGGAAGCCGGGAATAGGCCAGGGGCAATCCGGCAGAGGTGTGTGGAGAACCGCCATCCCAATACTGTGGATCCCTGAGACATACCGGAGAGACCCACGAGGTGTTTGAGACTGCTGTGGCAGCAGAGACGACAAGCTTGGACGGCAGAGAACAGGGACAGGATGGAGTAAGAGTGGCTGTCAGACTTCTGAGATTCTGTAGCGGCATAGACGGAGGTCACTGGCTGCTTCACAAAGGGGAAGACTGTCCCTGGGGACCACGCTGAGGCAAAGGCCAGAGATGGACACAGAGGCCGGTAATGGGCGCCTCTGTGCGAGAACAGAGTTCTGTGGGTTAAGCTACCAAGTCTGTAGTAATGGTCTGCCAGCCTTAGGAAACAGGTACATTCAAGTTTTCTCAAATTGGCTGGTAGGATTTGCATTCTATTTTAGGTAGTAAACCATTTTCCCTGATGTAATCTTCTATACGAATAAAAAGGTAATATGCTAATTAGACCGGGAGACCTTCCAGGAGACCTTCCGGACGTCCTTCGGAACAAAGCCATGGTGGCGGGGCTCAGGCAGAGGCCATTAGGGGCAAGAAGGCAGCGGGGAGGACAGTTGGGGGCGAGCAGACTGGCAGGGGGTTGCAGTTGGGAGCAATCAGGCTGGTGGAGGGGCAGTTGAGGATGAGCAG